>CM051272.1:7583182-7630682 GCA_027921565.1 Artemia sinica | reverse complement strand
TTAAATTTGAGAAAAACGGCCGAAAAGTCCCACTCAAAGTTCATAAGTTATAAGTTCATAAGTTTATTAAACCACATTCACAAACAAATAAATAAATTACCCAACACTTTCACGCTGGATAAAACCTATAATAAATAACTGAATTAAAAATAATAATAGATAAATAAAATATAAAAGAAAAATAAAAATAACAAATCCAATCTCCATCACTCATAATACTCAACAAAATCATTCGTGTTTGGTCTAACACCTAAAGCCAAATAAAATTAGGCTTTAACCAAAGTGACTGAAAAAAAGAAGTTTTTTACAAGGTCGAGACAGCTATTGACCTGTCTTCTATGCAGTTTTCTAAGCCTTACAAACAAGAAAGAGGTAGAGATAGGAGCTTGAAATCACCCAGACTCGGGATTCATTCTCGACAGTTTCATTGTCCTAACCGAACTATTTTCCAAGATGGCACCCCCCCCCATCTAGAATTCTACCTTTAATTCCTGCCAGGTGAATAAGCATAAGAAAATTGGTGCTCCAAATTATTTGGTACCTCTGAAGAGCAACGACCCAAGTACCGTACATCTAATTCTAGTGAGAATCTTGGATCGAAAACTGTTCCTTTTTTATAACATTTAAATATCATTACCAAAGAATCATTGAGGTTCTGGGGTCCTTTATCTGGCTAAAAAAGGGATATATAAACAACAGGTAAGTTCAATAATGGGTAAGAAAGATGGGGTTATTTGGTTCCCCTTTCTGATATATGCTTGAATATGTGATTAGCCTAAAAATGCAATGATTGGCTGAACAAATTAATCGAGTGGAATTTAAGTACATTTTTTAACCTGGAATTATAGGACAGCATTCTCTCTTTTTCGCTTTGGTGCATATATTATTATCTTATAGGCTATAACTTTGACAACGAATGTGCTGAATTCCGAGAATTTTATGAAACGGTCGACCAACTCTCCCAAGCTTTTAGTACAAGGTGAGTAATGATTTATAATCTGATCACGTTTTGCTAAGTTTGAATTTACTGCCATTGTTTTTTAACAATAAGCATCATTTGCATTCTTTAATAGTAAAACAAAGCGGCACTTGGGCAGAAGCATCGTAGTTTGGGATTTTACCAATTCCAAAAGAGCTTTTAAAGGACTAGCGTGATAATACACAATTAATAGGTCCGGGGGGTGTTTCTTTATTAATTAAATAAAAAAAACAAGTTTTTTAACTGAAAGTAAGGAGCGACATTAAAACTTAAAACGAACAGAAATTATTCCGTATATGAAAGGGGCTGTCCCCTCCTCAACGCCTCGCTCTTTACGCTAAAGTTTTTATTGTTTAAAAAAAATAGAGTTGTGAGAATGTCAAACTTTAGCGTAAAGAGCAAGGCGTTGAGAAGGGGACAGCCCTTTTCATATACGGAATAATTTCTGTTCGTTTTAAGACTTAATGTCGCTCCTTACTTTCAGTTAAAAAAACTTGTTTTTTTTTATTTAATTTTTGAACGTTTTTGAATAAATGCAGGTTTTGATCTTGGCTCACAGTACATGAATAATTAAAACAAAATTTTCTTATTAATTTACTTTTATTTGGTTAAAGGGCTTTCCCGAAACTTGTTTCATTTTATTTACGAACGTTTTTATTAGTAATAAATATACGTAGCTTACGAATTAACTTACGTAACGAACTTCTATATTCATATATTTTTAATACGTATATTAGGGGGTTCGCCCCCTAGTCAATACCTTGCTCTTTAAGCGAAAGTTTGAATTTTGTTCCAATTCTTTAAAAATGACCGCTTAATCACAAAGGCCGTTAATTAGAATAAATAGCTCTTATGCAAGTACTAAAAAATCTCTGACTTAAAGGGTGAGGTATTGGCTAGGGGGTGAACCCAATCATATATGTAATATTTTCTGTTCGTTTAAAGTTTTGATGTTGCTGCTGTTGCAGTTGAAAAACTTGTTTTTTTTATATTTAATTTCTGATCTTTTTTTAAATAATGCTGGGAAGTCCGGCGTCCCCTTCATAGCAATGTCCCTTCCCCCATGAAAACTTCCTTCATGGAAAGATCCTCCTGCATAACCCCCGACCCCAGGCACATACGCAGGAATTTGTGTCGGGGGGGGGGGGGGGCAATTTGTTTCGGGGGGGCCAAATCCTTCAAACCCATTATTCTGTGAGAAAAATCAGAAAATTATGGGAAAATGAAAAAAATTGTGAGATTTCGGGGGGGGGGGGGGGCACGGACCCGGAGCCCCCCCCCCTGTGTACGTCCCTGCCCTACCCCCCCCCCCCCCCCACTACCAGGAAAAAATATCACCTGAAAACGTCTGTACTGTATACTTCCCAATAACCAATACTATATGTTAACATTGGGTAATGTTCATAACTTTCAGCCCTCTTCCCGGGAACTTCGGGGGACTAAGTCATCCTAAAAGACATACTTATAATGTTTTCGAACATGCTGAACTAAAAGGCTATCTCAAAATTTTGATCATGTGACTTTGGGAAAACAATGAGCGTGGGAGGGGGCCTAGTTGCCCTCCATTTTTTTTGGTCACTTAAAAAGGGCACTAGAACTTTTAATTTCCATTCCAATGAGCCCTCCCTCGATATTCTAGGACCACTGGGTCGATACGATCACCCCTGGGAAAAAAAAATAAATAAAAATAAACACGCACCCATGATCTTTCTTCTGGCAAAAAATGGAAAATTGCACATTTTTGTAGATAGGAGCTTGAAACCTCTACAGTAGGGTTCTCTGATACGCTGAATATGATGGTGTGATTTCCATTAAGGTTCTATAACTTTTAGGGGGTCTTTCCTCCTTAAATCAGCCAAATTTTCTCAGGCGCGTAACTTTTGATAGGTAAAATTAAACTTGATGAAACTTACATATTTGAAATCAGAATTATAATCTGATTCTTTTGATGTATCTATTGGTATCAAAATTCCGTTTTTTAGAGTTTCGGTTACCATTGAGCCGGGTCGCTCCTTACTTACAGTTTGTTACCACGAACTGTTTGATAAATACCGTTTCTAGATGTTAGCTATGTGAATTTTTTTTTACCGTTTTCTGAATTTATGGCATGGGTACCCACTAAAGCTTTTCGAAGGTGAGGGACACGCCTGCAAAAATGTTTACAATTGCAAATTGGATTGACAAAAAAAAACGCTCAGAAAAAAGTATCATTTTTGCAGAAGGAAATTACGCCTTACATTTTCTTTCTTCTTCAAACAAAAAGGGCTATCCCCCCCCCTGTTCTTGCTGGTACCCTCAGTTTTGGTTTCTTAAATTCGAACTTGTTATCTATCAGTAGTGTGTTTATACCTCTTTTATGTTCTAGCTTAAAAAAATCGTTACATCTATTAAAAAGAAAAGAAAAAAGGATTAGGTGGAGGCAGCAGCCCCCCTTAAAATCCCCTGGCTATGCCCATGGTGCTAAATTGTTATCTTTCAAGTCTCTTGTACACGTCTTATTGACCTTTTAAGGCTTGGTATGACCGATTTATATTTTATTATAAATAAATATCTGGTAGCTGAGATTTTAATATGACGTGTCAAACTCTCGAAAGTAAATATGTTCATTTCTATAAATCAGTCTCAGGTGTTCAGCCAACCCAAATTTATTAATCTAGAATGCAGGTCATAGGTTATGAAGGAAAGAAAGAAACCTCTCAAATTCAGTTCTTGTTTGTCTCTGTGGTTTTGAAGGTCAAATTGTGTTTTTCTGTTACAGGTTGGACCCTAAGCTTGAAAAAATTCCATATGACCTTTAAAAATTCCTTACACTGAACATATTCACTTGTATAGATTAGCCTAAGAGCCAAGGCCGTCTGCAGGGCGAGCTTCGGGGCCCGGGCTTACCCAGTGTCCTTGATTTTTTACAAATTTTTGGGAGCTTTTTATCCAAATTATCAAATAATGTTGTTTTTTATCGAGCTCTCCTCCTGAAAAAAATCCTTTGTAAGTGCCAGAGTCAGGTCAGAGTCAGAGTCAGGTCAGTGCCTGGTAATAAAGAAAAGAAAAAAACTTCTCACCTTAAAGTTTTACATGATTTTGTGGTTTTGAAGATCAGAGTCAGATTCCTCTCTTTGTGGTTAGAATCCAAGCTTGGGAAGGAATCAGATATCAATACTAGATTTTTATCATCTTCTAATTTTGAGGATTCAAATGATGGAAGAATATTCGCCATCGCTGGAATACGAACCCATGAACTTTTTTTTGGTAGACCGGTAATTTTGTATTGTTGTACATTTGTTAATTTATTTATTTTTGATGAGCTGTATCCTCTTCACGAAGAGCCACCCCCTAACAACTATTGTGGACATTAAAAATTCAAACTTATTAAAAATGCCATTAAAATTCCAGAATGGACATTAAAAATTCCAGCTTATTTTAAATTCCTGCATCAATTAGGTTACTTTAATGAACAAAAAAAGCACGCAGGCAGGCACTTCAACCAAGAAAAGTAGCCAGGATTAACATCAGTGATACAACAATATTCCATTATTTTTGAAATATTATTATTTGTTTTTTAATTTTTAGCAAAACATTCATTTAGTTTCGTTTAAATTTCAATGTGTTAAGACATAATTCCTGGTCATAATACCTTTTGCTATTTATATTACACCTTTGCTATTATGCTAGATTCTGGTGACAAGGATCCCATGAGCATGAATTACGGGGTTCCACAAGGTTGATTCTATGGATGATTTTTTTGGTGTGGTCCTTTTAATGAATCAACACTGTAAATAGAAACAAAATGTTTCTCTCAGTATTCATTAAAATGTAAGACGGATGAAGATTTACATTGAAATGTAATTAATGGGCTCATTTCTATTACCGTCGTCTCAATAATGTGGGTATTTTCATGTCTAAAAAAAAAAAAAAAAAAAAAAAAAATCTTTATTACATATTTGTTGTAATATTAAAAAAATGTATTTATTTTTTTCCTTATTATATATTTGTTATAATATTTTCTTAGAAATATAAGAAAAAATATTATAACTCCTGCCATTTACCCGTGCCCCAGCCATTTAAACATTTGCCTCTCAAATACTTGGACTATCTGTCTTGGCTTTTCTCTGTCTACAATTGGCCATGTCTTGATGTAACCTATGCAACTTACTGCAAAATACTTGATAATTTTAATTCAAAAATCAACGGATGATTTTTGTTTTGGTTATGGTTCCTTATGGTAGCTTGCGTCGATTACGTCCCTGCCCTTTGTACACACCGCCCGTCGCTATTACCGATTGAATGATTTAGTGAGAACTTCGGACGACTCGTCAGGCAGCCTCCGGGCCGCTCGTGGTGTGGTTGAAAGTTGTTCAAACTTGATCCTTTAGAGGAAGTATTATAATTCATAATAAGTGGTTGGGAAACCACTGGTGTAAACCAAATACACCAAAAGGAGCCTTTGTCCTCGAAGCACTGTTGTGCAAAAGCTGAACATTAGCAGAAAGAGTGGGAGTTCGAAAAGAGGATCCCTCCAATGGATCCTCGTTGAAGGATTTAAAGTGTACTCATTCCATCCACAGGGCCTCGGATGAGTCCTGCATCGTTATTTTTCGTCACTATGAACGAAAAATTTGTTTTAGTAATTATGCCAATTTAGTATTGAAAAGTTGTGCTAGATGACAATGTTTTTTGTTTTTTTTTTTAGTTTCTATTCTGCTTCATATTTTTTTTTTCTATAAGATGTGGCATTTCTTCATTCGTCTTACATTTTAATGAATACTGAGAGAAACATTTTTGTTTCTATTTACAATGTTGATTCATTAAAAGAACCACACCAAAAAAATCATCCATAGAATCAACCTTGTGGAAAAAAATTAATTAATAAAAATAATTTCGGTCTTACCATAATTAATTTTAAGCCCAAATGAAATATAAAAGTTTTACATAATTGAATATTTTCTCTTTTTTTCAAAGCTTTTCCAGGAGATGGGGGGACTTGGACAAGTTTACAGGGGCAGGAATATGCTTTTCTATGTAGAAACATATTTACTGAAACGTAAAAGCCCCAAAGCAATCGTTTGCAACGTAATCTAATAAAATTAGACTATTTTGTAATTTTTTTTTATCCAAAACACTCAGAGCAGGTTATACCACTACTAGAAAGAGGTAGCAGATTTTTATGTAACATTGGTGCCCATAAGCGGAATTTTAGGGGCGTGGCTTAGCTGGTCTAATCGGCACTTCCAGTGCGGTATGATAGAAATCTCAAAACAAAAATATAAGGAACCATCACTCAGCCAGGGGGGGGGGCTGGAGCCCCCCTCCTTCCCCATATGGGCGCTCATGTTATGTAATGCTGTACTTTGTGGACAAGTACCGAAAATCATGAATCTTTTGGACAGTGGAGTAAATCCGAGTAATGAGGGAAGTGTGAAAATTTCTCTTTCCTTTTTATTAAGTTAAATGTCGGTTTAAATTTAAAATGTGTCCTTCATTGATTGAGGTTTGTTTCATAATACAGTTTAAAAGTTTCATTGTTCGTTTCATAATACACTTAAAACTGTCAATAAAAAAGTGTATCCATATTAGAGACGCTGTTTTGGAATTGGAGAGTCAGGTAAAACAACTGATTCTCTGTAAAGTTGAACTATCGATCTACGCAACCATAATAGATACAGTAATTTCGTATATAACAATAGATTCAGCTCAAAAAATTATGAGAGAAGCCATCCTTGACTAGAAACAGAGAAAAACTGCTGATGCACTGTTTTGACATCGGACAACCGAGTTACAGAATGGTCTCTTAGATGTATGGTCTCTACTCCTTTGTCCTTTGTAGACGAATGCTCTCTATTCCTAGTCGTTCTTACTGACTCTCTTGTGTTAACGGGTCAGAGGATATATTAAAATTGATGCATCGAAGAATCGTAAGGAATGGCTTAGATGACACTAAAATTTTCAAAGTAATTAATAATCTAGAGATAATCCAGAGATAATAATCTAGATATAATAATCTAGAGATAATCTAGAGATAATAATCTAGCGATAATCTAGAGATAATAATCTAGAGATAATCTAGAGATAATAATCTAGAGATAATAATCTAGAAATAATCTAGAGATAATAATCTAGAGATAATCTAGAGATAATAATCTAGCGATAATCTAGAGATAATAATCTAGAGATAATAATCTAGAGATAATCTAGAGATAATAATCTAGAGATAATCTAGAGATAATAATCTAGCGATAATCTAGAGATAATAATCTAGAGATAATCTAGAGATAATAATCTAGAGATAATCTAGAGATAATAATCTAGAGATAATCTAGAGATAATAATCTAGCGATAATCTAGAGATAATAATCTAGAGATAATCTAGAGATAATAATCTAGAGATAATCTAGAGATAATAATCTAGAGATAATCTAGAGATAATAATCTAAAGATAATAGTCTAGAGATAATCTAGAGATAATAATCTAGAGATAATCTAGAGATAATAATCTAGAGATAATCTAGAGATAATAATCTAGAGATAATCTAGAGATAATAATCTAGAGATAATCTAGAGATAATAATCTAGAGATAATAATCTAGAGATAATCTAGAGATAATAATCTAGAGATAATCTAGAGATAATAATCTAGCGATAATCTAGAGATAATAATCTAGAGATAATCTAGAGATAATAATCTAGAGATAATAGTCTAGAGATAATCTAGAGATAATAATCTAGAGATAAAAATCTAGAGATATTCTAGAGATAATAATTTAGAGATAACCTAGAGATAATAATCTAGAGATAATCTAAAAGATAATAATCTAGCTAGAGATAATAATCTAGAGATAATCTAGAGATAAAAATTTAGAGATAATAATCTAGAGATAATCTAGAGATAATTTGAAATGTATCCTAGTTATTGATAAAGGATTGCTTTGCTCTCGTAACGATTTGAAAAATACATGGATGCCACTAACTTCAAAAAAAAGGTAAATGGAGACAGCAAAAAGACAAGGACAATCGAATAATATCAGCTATTTAAAAGTTTTGAAATTGAAAACACGAATTAGTAAGAAACGAAAAAGGAAAACATTGAAGCTCAAATATCAAAAAGAAAATAGAAGCAATCAAAGTAAATTAAGTAAAAAGACAAACAAAAAGACAAAAAGGACAATTGAATAGTATCAGCAATTTAAAAGTTTTAAAATTGAAAACAAGAATTAAAAAGAAACGAAAACGGAAAACACTGAAGCTCGAATATCCAAAAATAAATAGAAGCAATGAAAGTAAATCAAATAAAAAGACAAGCAAAAAGACAAAAAGGACAATTGAATAGTATCAGCAATTTAAAAGTTTTAAAATTGAAAACAAGAATTAAAAAGAAACGAAAACGGAAAACACTGAAGCTCGAATATCCAAAAATAAATAGAAGCAATGAAAGTAAATTAAATCACAGTATTTTAAATAATTAATGCAAAGTCTACATATACCGTAAGCAATACAAACAAGATCAACGTAAATAAGTAACCAACTAATTTACTTCTTTATATCCTAATCGTCTAGATGCACCTACAAATATGCCAATTTGGGCAAATTTATCTGTAGGATAAAGAAAATCCTAAAAACCATTGTCTTAATTAGACAATGGTTAGCAAATTGTAGCAAATTGTGGTAATAGAGATGCTTCATTTTTTAGAGTGAACATGAGTGAGATGAATCAAACAGTTGATGGTAACGAACTGTAAGTAAGGAGCGACTCGGCCAAATAGTTACCGAAACTTTAAAAACAGAATTTTTATTACAATAGATACCTCAAAAGAATTTTCTTTTTGTGATGATTCCAAATATATAAAATTCATACAGCTTAATGTTACCAATCAAAAGCGAAGAGCCTGGGAAATTTTGCTTTATTTTCGAAAAAGGGGAAAAACCCACCCCAAAGTCAAGTAATCCTCACGAAAGTCACACCATCAGATTTAGTATGTCAGAGAACCCAGATGTCAGAAGTTTCAAGCTCCTATCTACAAAAATGGGGAATTTGTATTTTTTGGCAGAACAAAGATCAGGGATGCGTCTTTATTAGTTGTTGTTTTTTCCCCTGGGGGTGATCGTATTGAACCAATGGTCCTTGGAAATTGGAAGATAGCTCATTAGAACGGAAATCAAAAGTTCTAGTGCCCTTTTAAGTGACCAAAAAATTGGAAGACTATTAGCCCCGCTCCCACAACCATTTTTTCTCCGAACAAGTCTGATCAAAATTCTACAATAGCAATTTGATTCAGCATAGTTGAAAGGCCCACCAATTATGCTATTGGTGATGACTGGACCCACCATAGTCCCTGGGGAAAGGGCTGTATGTTACGCAATTTGTCCGTATTGTTCACATATAGTACTTGCTATTGTGAAATATGCGGAAAATTGTTGAGGTAATTTTCTACGGGGGGGGGGGGGGGGATTCTCTACAGGGAGAATTTTCGGTGGGGATGAAAGTGTGTCGGGGGAGTCTTCCAGGAAAAATATTACAGGGGAGAGAAGAAACTTCCTGGCATGATTTGAAAAACAGTCAGAAATTAAATATAAAAAACTAGCTTTTTCAACTGAAAGTAAGGAGCAGCATTAAAGCTTAAAGAGAACAGAAATTGTTCCGTACACGAGGGCTGCCCCTTCCTCAACCCTCGCTCTTTATACTAAAGTTTGACTTTTTGTCCTGATTCTTTAGGAAGGACAATTCAGCCACAGGAAGGGGGAGCCCCTCATATACGGAATAATTTATATTCGTTCTAAATTTTTATATTGTTTACTTTCTGTGGAAAAAAATTGTTTTTTTTTTAAATTTAATAGCATTAATAACGCTAAAGCAGAGTATGGTTCCATTTTTCTTATTCATAGATTTGTTCGAAAGAAGAGTATGGCTTTGTTTCGCCTTCACGTCTTATGACGTGAATTAAGGCAAGGCTAAATATACTCTCTGCAATTCGTGCATCAGCTTCCTAAGGAATCCTTATGACTCTTATGGCACCCACTAAGACGGGGCTTAAGAGCACTAAGGGGCAGATACTTGTGCTAGAACTGAATAAGGATCTCCTCAGAGTATCAGAGGGGATTCCCTCAATTCATAATATGCACAAATTTGTATAAGATCTAAATTTAATCATTGGCTATATATTTATAACAAGTCATTAATTAGCAGGAAATGAAACTTACAAAGCTGTTGTTTATGAGTCTTCGACTAGGGTGGCCGTCAAATTTTAAAACTCCATTCCAATTCCTGTGGTGTTAACTGTCGGTCCTCGTCCCAATCCTATTTCAAATTAATAATTTGTAGTAAGGCCAAAAGATTGAGCGACAGAGCCGTTGGCAACTAACGCTATTCCGGCGTCGTCATGAAGTCTGTGGTGTTTTTAGTTTTTTTCTCCAAAAAACAGAAGCCCATTACTATGAAATGCTTCCTTTCCTTTAATTTGTCTTCAGGCATGTTGTAGGAGGGATATTTAATGCTGTAGGAGGGATATTCTTGACAAGGTTCATTACCCTGTTTCAACTTCCTTGGGTTTAATACTCCTCTCAAAAAAGTAACAAATATCCACTCATATAGAGCAATAAAATTGTATGAAATGTTTTGAGAGAATTTTTAATTGTGCGAAAGCTGGCCAAGTCAAAAATAGCACAGAAAGACTCGAAAAATATTGTTAGCTTGTGTTAAAAGGAATATATCTTTTCTATTGTAATGTTTTTTCTGTGGTTTAAATTCTACTGATACCATTAATTTAGGGGGGGGGGGGTTCCGATTGAGATATAATAATAAAAATTCTTTAGAAAGACAAAGTTTTTTTTTAAGGGTCCAGAAATGAGTTTCTTCAGAAAGAGGCGTACTAGAACAAAAAGAGAGAAATTTTAAGACTGTTAATTTTTATGGTTTTGTTCAAATTTTGATAGTTCACCCGAGCCCCCTTCTAATGGTCTCGTTTGGTTAGTAAAAAAAAATAACCAAAAAATGATGGATTAATGAACAAGTATCAATGAATCATATTTCCTTGATTTTCCCCTATCTGTTTTTGAATCAGTTTTCATGAATTATCATGTTAGTTTTTATATAGCTAAGAGCTATATGAGACCATTAAGAGGGGGGGGGGGTAAGGATGCATTGTCACAACGTAAACAAAACATAAAAATCAAACAGTTTGTGGTAACGAACTGTAAGTAAGGGGCGACCCGGCTCAATGGTAACCGAAAGTCTAAAAAACGGAATTTTGATACCAATAGATACATCAAAAGAATCAGGTTTTAATTGTGATTTCAAATATATAAGTTTCATCAAGTTTAATCTTACCCATCAAAAGTTACGCGCCTGAGAAAATTTGGCTTATTTTCGAAAAAAGGGGAAAAGACCCCCTAAAAGTTATAGAACCTTAATGAAAATCACACAATCATGTTCAGCGTATCAGAGAACTCTACTGTAGAGGTTTCAAGCTCCTATCTACAAAAATGTGGAATTTTTCATTTTTTGCCAGAAGAAAGATCACGGATGTGTGTTTATTTATTTATTTTTTCTTTTTCCCAGGGGTAATCGTATTGACGCAGTGGTCCTAGAATATTGTGAGAGGGTTCATTCGAACGGAAATTAAAAGTTCTAGTGCTCCCTAGTAGGTATTGACTAGGGAGCGAACTCCCTAATATGCGTAATAAAAACAAACGAATATAGAAATTCGTTACGCAAGTTAATTCGTAAGTTACGTCAGAACAAAATTTAGAGAAAGCCAATTAGCCAAAAAAAAAGGAAAATTAATATGCGAATTATTCATGTATGGTGAGCCAAAATCACAGCTGCATTAATTCAAAAACGTTCAGAAATTAACTAAAAAAAAAACAGTTTTTTTTAACTGAAAGTAAGGAGCGACATTAAAACTTAAAACGAACAGAAATTATTCCGTATATGAAAGGGGCTTTCTCCTCTTCAACACCTCGCTCTTTACGCTAAAGTTTTTATTGTTTTAAAAGATAAAGTTGTGAGACAGAGTCAAACTTTAGCGTAAAGAGCGAGGTGTTGAGGAGGGGAAAGCCCCTTTCATATACGGAATAATTTCTGTTCGTTTTAAGTTTTAATGTCGCTACTTACTTTCAGTTAAAAAACTTATTTTTTTTAGTTAATACACACAAAAAGACTAATCTAAAAGTGTCTTTCTTTTTGTTCTAGCATGTTTATTTCTGAATAGCTGCTATTCTAGAGCCAGTGTCTGGTATGAATGATATAAAACACAATCTTTTTCCCCACAATAATGCTTGATTCAAATCTCTTTTCTCAAAATTTTTTACAGATTTTACAATATTTGGATAAATATAAATGTTTTTTTTTTTTTGTGGCGGAAAAAATCGTTCTTTCAAACCTTTCTCTCCACCTGGAAGCATTTCGTAGTTATCTTCCCTTGGGTGAATTTTCGTGGTTATGAATGTGCTAACCCCTAAAAAAAGAAAAAGAGTCTGAAAGAATCTGCGCTTGAGTGAGTCAGGCTGAAAAATTTGCATAAGGCATTTTTTCTTATATTTCTATTTTTTATTATATTTCTAAGAAAATATTATTTTTGGTTAACGTTTTATTTTTAAAAATTCATTTTTTTGTATTTTATTAATTTAAAAAAAGTATATTTCATAGGGAAAATATTTCTTATATTTTTTCTAAAGGCATTAAATAGTTTATATTCTTCAATTTTAGACTATTTGGCAGCCCTCCCCTCTTTTAACATTCTTAATCTGCGACCAGTTGATACGTGGAGTCGAAGCGTGGTTGCATATTTTTTCATCTCACCAATAAGTAAAATGAGGTATCTAATAATCATTTAGAATCGGTTTTATGCAGGGGAAGGGTGTCATTGGAGCTTCCTCGAATGCTAGAGAAATCTCCCTTTGTTACAACTGTTTCTTGACTCACCTACGTCTTTACATAATTTCTCGTTTTTTTCCATTGTTTTAATCGCCCCCCCCCCCATGGACCCACGTGTATGGACCCATGTTTAAAGCTTCATGGGCGATTTGGACAGATAATTTTTCTAAAGCCAACAGCTGGACAAAATGAATTCATTTCATTATATTTATGAATTTATTATATTTACTAATTTATTAAATTTATTATATAAACTGAACAAATAGCAGAGTTGTCAGAATAAACCAACTATAAACCTACACAAAAAGAAAACCAATAAAAAAAATTGCTACTATAGATTAAAACACATAATTTTCAGTATAAAATTCACAAATAAACTTTTTTGCCGTGCCATCTAACAATCAGAAAAATAATAAATCAAGTTCAGAATTAAATCTAGTCTAAGGCGTACGCATTCTGGGAGGTCCACAAAATCGTCATACTTTTTAAAACTCTTTTGAAGTGCGAAAAAAGAGGAAAATGCACGAAAAGTACATTAAACAAAAAAAAAACTTTCTTTGAATTTTTCTTCGCCAAAGCTTAAAATTTACCTTAAAATTTTGAACAGAAAAGTGAAACCTTTTAGCAGCAACTGGTCATTTAGTGTAGGATGACCTAAAGACTGTTTTTTACCAGGAAAAGAGAAAAAAAATTTTGACTTATTTATTAGATTAGATGTCTTTATTACTCTTCGTGATTGAAGATATAACTACTCTTAATTTATAAGAGTTGATACTGGTGCTCCTGTTAAAAGCAAACAACACAACCACCATTTAACCGATCCCAACTGTTTTATCAAAACTGCTGCATACATGTATTTTTATACATTTTAAAATTCAGGGGGGGGGGGGATAAAGAAAGCAAAGATTATGTTCCCAATAGGTCTAGCAGCATAAAGTAAACTAGCCAACTTAAACTAAGTATCCTGCTGATGAAATCTAAATATCCAACTGCCTTTGAAAGTTTTGCGTTTCTAAAGACGCTGCACTGTGAATGGCACTGCTATCTCTTAATCCTGTTTTTCTGTCTTAAATCCCTGTAGATCCAAATCATCTAAGTTTTTTAACCCTTTTCATATTTTTATAGATCATGTGAGGTCCTATAAATTTAGGGGGGGGGAAGCATTTTTTTAATTTTCCCAATGAAAATAAAAAAAGGAATTTTCAAATAAAACATCCTAAAAAGGTGTTTTCAAAGTTAAGGGGAGGGGTAAAAATCTAGGTGGCACAACCCCCTCCCCCAACTGAAGCTACTGTGCACTGTAGGATAAAAAATTTCAAGGGGAATATTTCAAAATGCTTCTTCTAAAAATGTAATCAGCAATCCTTAATAATTTCTAATTAGCATACTTTGCTAAGCTTGCAAGGACGCCTGTATATTGCCCAAATTTCCGAATTAGTGAATAATACTGGCAAAATAATGTTTTGCTACTATGAGTCAAAAGTATTGTTTTATTCATAGTATATGAGCAAAATTACAAATTGATTACATGTGATAGAATCAACCCAAACTTAAAAGGTAAACCAAAACTTAAAGAATTTAAATCGCAAAATTTTAAAATACTTCTTCTAAAAATGTACACAGCGATCCTGCTAATTTCTAATTTGGCTCATCTGGCTAGACGTGCAAGGACACCCGTGAATTGCCCAAACTTCCGCTTTTAATGAGTAATGTTCTGTTTTTGTTGGAAAACTTTCACTCTCCGCTGGGTTTATTTGTAGAACGCTTTTTCACTGACTTTTAGTACATAGTTACTTTACTTAGCATGTAGGGTTGAGGACGACTATTGCGCCTTCTTTGCTCTTTTTTAATGCCCCAGGCTGACGCATGATGTGTCATTTAAAAAATTGCTAACAAGCTAAACTGATCTTTTCTAGGGAATGTTTGTAATTAAAATTCAGCGGACTGACATATTTTTCTCACGACCAGGGAAGGTTTAAAAAGAAAGCGGATGCATTTTTAATAGGAACAAGCGTAGTTTTATTTACCTCCAAATTGAAGACAGTTGGGTTGTGTCACTTTAAAGAGTGTTGCATGGGATGTTTTTTGGAAGTGACATGCTGTCTTACAGAATTTTTACTCAACACCAACCAAAGAAAATGTTTGCAAATCTAATTAAAATTCTAAGAGCTGATGTATTATCTGGCATCCAAAAATAAAGGTAATAGGTGACAGATATAATTACTATGGTATTTCAAAAGAGGATATGTTGAGCAAGAACTTATTCAAATAAACGTTCAAATAGAGATAAGTCCATTTAATAGATAATGAAAACAGGTACAAAAGTCTGGATATTTATACCACATATATAGCAATCGTCACTATCAGATATACTGAGTATATCTGATATATTTGAGTATATCTGCTGAGGATGATCGCTGTCTATGTGGTCGAAATAGCCAGACTTTTTTTTATCTGTTTTCACTGTGTAATTACGGACTTCTCCCCATTTTAACGTCTATTTTTTCGTCACAGAAAGGCAGTGTGGTCTTGAAAAAGAATACCCAATTAAAGGTATTACGTCGAAAAGAATGTATCCAGGATTTTTTTCGGGACGGGGGGGTACAAAATTTTTTTAAGACGCATGAAATATTTTTTTATATCCATTTCTGTTACGTTTTTTATGAGTCGGGAAAACATTGGGGGAGGAGGTTCAAATCCCCCACCCCCCTGGAAACGGCCTTGATGTTGAGTTATTTCCTCGGATTAAGCTGTCAAATATGAGAAAGATTTATTAAACATTTTTCAGAGGAATTGTCCAAAGATAGTACCTGATAGCGTGGCCACGTTTTACCATTGAGGGATGACAGGTTGCGAAACTTTGTGCTTTTTGGTCATCTATCCCCATTTATATGGATCATTTTGATGTAATTTGTCTTAAGGGAGACAGGAAAGACACTGGGAGAATCTGGAATCAAATGGGGAAGAAAAACTTTCCTGGAATTAGATTATGCTGATGATTTAAGCATACTGGTCTTATCTTTTTTCGGACTTCTCTGTTGGTTTTCGTAAAGAGAATATGAACAATTTGCGGATTGTTTTTATTGGTTACCCGTTCCACTTTTTTTTCGTAAGATTACATTATGACAACACCGATCATGAACATCTCTATACCATCCCATACGCACATTCACAACGTAATTTTGCTAGCATAAACAGCAAGGTCTTTTCGTAATTAAGATCTAGCTAAAATTCAGAGCTAGCTAGAGGAATAAAAACTTCTCTCCTTGTATATTTAAAGATGCCTAGAAAATATAATTCTGAACCCCTCATACGCAAATTATTTAAATTATGGGGGGGGGGGGAATTCAACGTTTGCTAAAGATAAAATGGATCTCTATCAGCGTCAGCACCTGTTACAAAAATCACAATACTAATAGTATGTTGATTTTTCAACATACATGTATGTTGATTTTTCAAATCACAATACTGATAGTATGTTGATTTTTCAACAATACTGATAGTATCACTGTTGATTTTTCAAGATGATATTCTAACTTGATACTTTAAACCATTTTGATCCTGAAAACAACAGTATGGTTAAAACCATTGATGAGAGTTATTACACGAGTAAAGGGACTGTAAAAAAACATATTGATGTTGGAAACAGAATCCTGAAGTTTGAGCGGCAATTAATTCTTATTTTTATGATGGAAAGAGAAAAATTATATGAAAAGCAAATTTCAAAATTAACTCAAAAGTAAAATAAAAGTAAATGACTAAAGTAACTATAAATAGAAACAACTGGTATCTATGCCAAAAAGAATAAATAGAACAACTTTTGTGTGTAAATGTAGATATAATAGCTCCACTTGCTGCCAGTGTTTATATTTTGCTGACCCCTGTCATATCAAGAGATATTAACGTACCATGGATGGTGAAACAAAAACTGGTTGTTGCAATCGGTTAAGTAGATAATTAAGTACATTCACAATGAGATTATATTAATATTGAAATTTAGCTAGCGCTAAGTTAAGCCAATCAGATTTTTCATAAAATCTTCTGATTTGCTGAGAAATTCTAAAAAGAATTCAGATCTGCTAGGAAAAATGGAGGATTTAAATTTTGACGAAAAAGACAACCATTTGTACGTAATGCGTACAACTAGCGGGTGGTCAAAATAGAAAAAAAATGTGGTTAAAATCAGCAAAAAATATGCTAAAACATTTATGCCAAAAATAGCTTAAAGTGTAGCTTCCCATTGAAGGTCTAGGTGCTTTAGGGATTAATAGATTGTTAATGTTTGTTTTTTTTCAAAAAGGCTTGTCTACTTTAACTACTTAGTTTGGCTTATTTATTTCAATGATTAAACTTGGTAACACTAACGAAAATTAAGTGCTGCCCTAAAAACTTTTCAAAAAGGCTTGTCTAATTTAACTAGTTAGTTTCGCTTATTTATTTCAATGATTAAACTTGGTAACACTAACGAAAATTAAGTGCTGACCTAAAAACTTTTCAAAAAGGCTTGACTAATTTAACTAGTTAGTTTCGCTTATTTATTTCAATGATTAAACTTGGTAACACTCACGAAAATTAAGTGCTGCCCTAAAAACTTTTCCAAAAGGCTTGTCTAATTTAACTAGTTAGTTTCGCTTATTTATTTCAATGATTAAACTTGGTAACACTAACAAAAATTAAGCGCTGCCCTAAAAACTAAAAAGGCTTGTCTAATTTAACTAGTTAGTTTCGCTTATTTATTTCAATGATTAAACTTGGTAACACTAACGAAAATTAAGTGCTGCCCTAAAAACTTTTCCAAAAGGCTTGTCTAATTTAACTAGTTAGTTTCGCTTATTTATTTCAATGATTAAACTTGGTAACACTAACGAAAATTAAGTGCTGCCCTAAAAACTTTTCAAAAAGGCTTGTCTAATTTAACTAGTTAGTTTCGCTTATTTATTTCAATGATTAAACTTGGTAACACTCACGAAAATTAAGTGCTGCCCTAAAAACTTTTCCAAAAGGCTTGTCTAATTTAACTAGTTAGTTTCGCTTATTTATTTCAATGATTAAACTTGGTAACACTAACAAAAATTAAGCGCTGCCCTAAAAACTAAAAAGGCTTGTCTAATTTAACTAGTTAGTTTCGCTTATTTATTTCAATGATTATACTTGGTAACACTAACGAAAATTAAGTGCTGCCCTAAAAACTTTTCAAAAAGGCTTGTCTAATTTAACTAGTTAGTTTCGCTTATTTATTTCAATGATTAAACTTGGTAACACTCACGAAAATTAAGTGCTGCCCTAAAAACTTTTCCAAAAGGCTTGTCTAATTTAACTAGTTAGTTTCGCTTATTTATTTCAATGATTAAACTTGGTAACACTAACGAAAATTAAGTGCTGCCCTAAAAACTTTTCCAAAAGGCTTGTCTAATTTAACTAGTTAGTTTCGCTTATTTATTTCAATGATTAAACTTGGTAACACTAACGAAAATTAAGTGCTGCCCTAAAAACTTTTCAAAAAGGCTTGTCTAATTTAACTAGTTAGTTTCGCTTATTTATTTCAATGATTAAACTTGGTAACACTCACGAAAATTAAGTGCTGCCCTAAAAACTTTTCCAAAAGGCTTGTCTAATTTAACTAGTTAGTTTCGCTTATTTATTTCAATGATTAAACTTGGTAACACTAACGAAAATTAAGTGCTGCCCTAAAAACTTTTCAAAAAGGCTTGTCTAATTTAACTAGTTAGTTTCGCTTATTTATTTCAATGATTAAACTTGGTAACACTAACAAAAATTAAGCGCTGCCCTAAAAACTAAAACGGCTTGTCTAATTTAACTAGTTAGTTTCGCTTATTTATTTCAATGATTAAACTTGGTAACACTAACGAAAATTAAGTGCTGCCCTAAAAAGTTTTCAAAAAGGCTTGTCTAATTTAACTAGTTAGTTTCGCTTATTTATTTCAATGATTAAACTTGGTAACACTAACGAAAATTAAGTGCTGCCCTAAAAACTTTTCAAAAAGGCTTGTCTAATTTAACTAGTTAGTTTCGCTTATTTATTTCAATGATTAAACTTGGTAACACTAACGAAAATTAAGTGCTGCCCTAAAAACTTTTCAAAAAGGCTTGTCTAATTTAACTAGTTAGTTTCACTTATTTATTTCAATGATTAAACTTGGTAAAACTAACGAAAATTAAGTGCTGCCCTAAAAACTTTTCAAAAAGGCTTGTCTAATTTAACTAGTTAGTTTCGCTTATTTATTTCAATGATTAAACTTGGTAACACTAACGAAAATTAAGTGCTGCCCTAAAAACTTTTCAAAAAGGCTTGTCTAAATAACTAGTTAGTTTTGCTTATTTATTTCAATGATTAAACTTGGTAACACTAACGAAAATTAAGTGCTGCCCTAAAAACTTTTCAAAAAGGCTTGTCTACTTTAACTAGTTAGTTTCGCTTATTTATTTTAATGATTAAACTTGGCATCACTGATGAAAATTAAGTGCTGCCCTAAAAACTTTTCAAAAAGGCTTGTCTACTTTAACTAGTTAGTTTCACTTATTTATTTAATGATTAAACTTGGCAACACTGACAAAAATTAAGTGCTGCCCTAAAAACTTTTCAAAAAGGCTTGTCTACTTTAACTAGTTAGTTTTCGCTTATTTATTTTAATGTTTAAACTTGGCAACACTGACGAAAATTAAGTGCTGCCCTAAAAACTTTTCAAAAAGGCTTGTCTACTTTAACTAGTTAGTTTCGCTTATTTATTTCAATGATTAAACTTGGCAACACTGACGAAAATTAAGTGCTGCCCTAAAAACTTTTCAAAAAGGCTTGTCTAATTTAACTAACTAGTACTGCTCAATTATTTTTATGGTTCAACTTGGAAATACTGACAACAATTTGGCACTGCCATTGAAAACAACCAAAGAAATGTGTTAGAATTTCGGGGTTTTCAGAATAGCCCTGAGATGGGTCAAAATACCAAATCTGGTCAATTTTGATGTCCTTGGTGCTTAGAGATAATTTATTTCAGATTTATTTCAAGTTTTTGGTCTACCTACATCGTAAAAACAACATTTTAAAATTAGTATGGTTTTTGGCGCTCCTCTAAGTTGTTTAGAGTTCACTATTTTTTCAGTGTCTTTATTTAATTTGTTTTAGCTATATTATGATTTTACTTTTGTTTTTTGTTACTGGTTCACTTCTTAATTTGTATATTGGGTTAAAAATATATTATTACTTTGTCATACATAGGCTGCCAGAACTTAGGAAAGGAAGCCTATCCCCTGTGAATGGGAGTTTGAAACCAGTAGCTCAGAAAGGAAAGTGGCACAAGAGAGGTACGACAGTAACGATATGAAATTTACACTACCTTTCATAAAATATTTTGTCAGGTATATCTCAGAAGCAGGCTTAACAAAGACATATCAGATGCCGCCAAAAATGACAAAAGTGATGTGCCTAGCTTGGAAAAAAACAAAAAACACAAAAAAAAACAAGCGATTCAATAAAAAAAAAAAAAAATTAGATAAGGTGATAAAGCACAGATAATTTTAATTTGAATTTTCTCAGAGAGTAAATAGCTTATCATTATCAGAATCAGCATAACCGCAAAGGCTATATACCATTTTCACTATCTACGAAAAAAAAAAACAACTGTGGTTTGTCGGGTATATTTCAAAGCCAGATTTGATTGAATTCTAAAGATATCTTTGGGTGTATTTGGCTTTTAAAAAAGAAAAAAAAACAAGTACTCCGGTATTAAAAATAACACATTAAATTCCATTTCGCCTCAAAGTAAGGAACATATATATATCAGCATTAGTGTAATCGCAAGGGTGATATACCAGCTACTATATCTTTGAACAAAAAAGAAGTTTTTGAGCTATGTATGTCAGCTAAAACCTGACATTGAAACCTACCATGAATCGCACTTACATGTGTAGATTAAAGACAATAGATAAAAAATACAGGGGCTTCAGTATTAAAAAAAATTGGGGGGGGGGGGAGGAGGAATTAAGCGACGTATCTTTATTAGTCAATGCAAACGTGATACACCAGTTTAACAATTTAAAAAGAAATGTCAGTTAAGGACATCCTAGACGGTCAATCATTTTGATCGAAAGCTTCCGTCAATCAATTGATTAAAGCGTGATTGACCGTCTAGGAACCGATTGAGTCATTCAAAATTTCTATCAATCACCGTCAACGTTTGATTCAAGCGTCAAACAGGTTCCAAGATGGTCAATCATGCTTTAATCAATTGATTGACGGATACTTTTGATCAAAATGATTGACCGTCTAGGTGTCCTTTATATTTCCGAATGACGTAAGACCTATTAAGTATCGTCTTGGTGTATGGAGTTAAAACAATAAAATAAAATAATTAGTGCATCCGTATTTTAATTTAGCTTCTGAGAAAGTGAAATGTTTTGAGAGGTTTGGAGATGCCATTGCACAAAGCCTCGGGGAGAGTAAAGCATATGTCATGTCTTAGAATCTACCCCCTCTTTTTTAAATGCATGTTTGCAAGTATGTTCGGATGTTTCTTAAAAATTATGAAGAATTGTGGCTCCATGGTAAAGCACTTCTAATCGATGTTCATACCGAAGAAAACTGTTTCTGAAGAAAAGATGTTCCTGGCGTTCTTTCTCTAGTAAAAGGGCTGTCTTTTGACAGTCGAGACTAATGAATTAAGCTTGATCTTGTAATAACTTGACCCCCAAGTCACGTTTATTCACAGTTGCAGTTTAATCAAATTTATGGTAACTAAAATACCAGTAATGTATCTCAACGTGATTTGGTGAATAGAGCTATGTTCAATATTCAAGTAAAATCCTGATTATTGACCAATCAGAGTAGTGGTTAAAGGTATTATTTTTTATATTAGAAAGCCGAAAAGTTAGATTAGTAGTTTCCCCATCAAGAATTTGGGTGAGGAGACCCAAACATTAATTCTAGGAGACGAAGTAGTCCTTATATAGGTTTGTAAAATTTAAATTTTCAGTTTTGCTTTTCCCATTCTATAGTACAAGTTTGATATTTAATAAAAATACATATATAATTTATCAACGGTAGCTTTTTATCCACAGACGTGACTGTAGTGTGGTTGAGCAATAAAATTAGACTCTAGGCAGGGGGGTTTTTTAGGCTTATGCAAGGCCGTACCCAGGATTTTTTTCGGGGGGGGGGGGTTACTCAAAGATTTTTTCCGGGGGATTTTTATACAAAAAAAAAACATAAAAAAAACTCATAAAAAATTTGTTTATATCCATTTTTGTTGCGTTTTTACGAGTCAAACAAACATATTTTTTTGGGGGGGGAGGGGTTTTACCCCCTCCTGGATACGGTCATGGGCTTAGGTTGCTTATTCGACTGTGAGTCCAAGCGAATTTAGTCTTTCTTTTTGCATACAAGTCCAGTGGACATTCGTTGTCATGAGTCAACCCGAATATCTCGGTCACCCCCATTGCAACTACAGTGGGCTTTCCGAGTAGGCAAAGCTCATATAACATGAACAATCTGAGTTACCCAATTGCCCGCAAGTTCTGTGGACATGCTCAGTCATAAATTTCAGAAAACATTTTATTTGGGGTCTCCAATCGCCTTCAAATGGCTCATAGTACTGATAGACTATTTGAATTACCCCTGCTCAATTAAAATCAAGTTGGCGGACTGTGATGAAAAAGTTGAGAACCGTGGCTAATTGAGAGAAAAGCAGATAGTGTCAGTGAGATGCAAAGCTGGCATAAACCTTTTTTAAAATTGTATAAAAATAATGTCATTTCACCTGCTGATAGAAAGTCTATCATCCATCCCAGGACAGAACTAAGGATGATAGGCATGGAGCAAGGGTAGCTCAAATAGTCTATAAGTTCTATGAGCCATTTGAAGACGATTGGAGACCTCAAATAACATGTTTTTTCGAATTTATGATTGAGCATGTCCACAGGACTTGCAGGCAATTGGGCAACTGAGATTGTTCATATTCTACGAACTGCTTAAGAGGTTTGAGGCGTCTAATTAGCCGAATTTTGAAGTGCCATGTGAGGTATTTTTAGATGGTGCAAGCTTAAATCCGTCAAGCTTGACCTTGTAACAGGAGTTTCCCAACACAATTTCAAGGAGGGAGGCTCTTATTTGGGATAAGTTTGATTGCCACGTAAGGACGATATAGGGCTAAGCCTATTAAACTTAGGCTTAAGTTTACAATAAGGTTTAGAATTCCAGAATAAACTATAGGATGAGGGGCTGCTAATTGGCTCAGATTCAAGTACCAATTGGCTACATTACGATTTAATGTGCGATTTTATGATCAATTACAAGTGACTGAAGTCACAGTTCTGCAATATAACACTTTTCTGGCTATAAACCAAAGAACCCCCCCCCCCGCCCAAGAACAATTGAAGTGGCGAGTCTGTTCGGATATTACTTGCGGGAATTCCCCCTTTCTATCCATGTGCAAGTAATTCTAACTAGCACGTAACAGCTTGCACGCTTTTGTATCTAGGTTTATAAAGAATACTTAGAACTATTTTTTTGTTACAGGGTCTCAGAATATCTAATGGGTGACTTAGAAACAGTAGCTCTGGCCAAAACCATTGTCCCAGACTAAATCTCAAGTAAGAACAACTTGTTTATACAATATTTCTTAAAGTGTTTGTATATACAACTATAGAGAGAATGAGAAAAGAGTGGTTATTTATATTACCTGGCGCCCATATCTAAAGCTATTCTTGACCTATCTGCTGTTGCCTAGGCGTATACTTTTTTTTCTTAGATAATGACATGGGACGACTTGGCAGGTGAACTATTTTTTCTCAATTTTTCTCTTGGACGCCTGTCCTGAAGCTTTTTTTTGCGAGATGATTTCTAATGCGGTATCATGAATCTCCGAAATGTGATTCATTGATCCTTTATGTTTTGAAGAGAAAACAGACCAAAAGAGAAGAACAAAAAGAACTGAAAGAGAAAACAAAAAAGAATATGGAACACATGGATCTCCGAAATGTGATTCATTGATCCTTTATGTTTTGAAGAGAAAACAAACCAAAAGAGACGAACAAAAAGAACCGAAAGAGAAAACAAAAAGAATAGGGAACACATGGATCTCCGAAATGTGATTCATTAATCCTTTATGTTTTGAAGAGAAAACAAACCAAAAGAGAAGAGCAAAAAGAACCGAAAGAGAAAACAAAAAGAATATGGAACACATGGATCTCCCTTGCAAGATTCAAAAATGATTTTCAAATCGCTTTTTTTTCTCAAATCATTTCTTCAGTCAATAAAAAAAAAAAATCAAGAAAACAGAATTTTAGAAACAATCAAAATAATTTACTTACTTTGGCATATTCGCAATATGTAAAATTGATAATTTTAAATGTAACCACCCAGTGTTATTATTATAATAACATTTTTTACAGTTTTAGTAAAAAGGTAAACACCCCCAAAAAAGAAATTATGATTTGTAGGGAAATCGAGAACTTCAATTCAGCATCTCTAAAGAGCTTAAAGAATATTTTTCCCATAAAGAATAGTCACGGGTGCATCTCTGCTTTTTTTTTTTTTTTTTTTTTTTTTTTTTTTTTTTTTTTTTTTTTTTTTTTTTTTTTTTTTTTTTTTTTTTTTTTTTTAAGGGATGGTCCAGTCAATCCAGTGGCGATGAAAATTAGTAGAGGCTTTATTTGAACAAAAATTTCGAGTTTCATTACGTATTTTCAATATTAAAAGAGAGGAGACAAAAGGAAAGTGCTGAATTCCACCCTTTTGTTTTCCAAAATAAAAGTTTTGGCTTTTTGTAGGGTCAAAATTCTATCGAGCGATAGTCCTGATATTTAGAATCAGCTTTGAATAACCAAGAAGGTATTTATACGGCATCCTACATCCCAGTTTCGGAGGTTTTACTGTTGCGATTATACCTAATCGTATGTAAACAGCAAATAGACCATATGAAATGAAGCAATATTGTAGACTGCTTATAGATTAATATATAGGTATTATTTGTATAATTGCATAGTTGTACTCCAGCTAGCTGGTAGCCGGGGGAGGGAAATAGGAGGATGTTTTGCAGCGGATTTATTTGTGAACGGAGGGTGCCTTAAGCCTCAAAGGCTGCATTTTAATCACAGATCTCAAATAGCCATGAGAGTCACATGAGACTAAAAAGGATTGGAAATCGTAGCTCCGAGTTTCTGTTCGTTTGGAGAAACGTATTTAAACGGGGCTTCCAATACAAACGCTGAAGGATGACATCAGTCATTTATTGCAGAAACGGTAGTTTTTCACAGGAATGGGTTAAAGTTAATGGGTTGTTGAATGTTAAGAAAAAGTGGACCCTTAGCATAAAAAGTTGGGGACTGAGTTGGTGGAACTCCTCTTGTATTTAAAATAATTTCATCGTGCAATAAAAATGCATCCAAGGAGTGCTTTTATTCTCGGAGGGTCTTTATGCAAACGTTACTCTTCAGTTTCAAGAGTGGGGCTTAAGAGGACTATCTCCCCCTCCCCCACCCGTAGGATAACCCTGAACATGATGTTCAAAGTGAAGAAAAATTATATTAAAAAATATTTGTTTCAAGGGAAAGTAAAGATCACTGTTAAAAATGAAAATAAAAAAAAAAACTTTATATATGGAGGGAGCTCATCAACCCCCTATTTCTTATACAAAAGTTTGAATTTTTAAGCACAAGAGCAAGGTGACAAAATGTTTAATGGTATGAATCATCGTTTCAATACCACAATGGTATTAAATCCTCGTTTCAAAAGTTCTGAAAGGTAATCAGCGAGTATACATTTGCAGTTATTACCGGATTACATCTGTTGCATCTTAAAATGCTTTCAGAAAAGTACTATTTGAACTTTTGTGCATTGAATAGGGGTGGAGTTGAGATGGCTGGCAGTCTCGTCTACACATACGTTTTTTTTTTCTTTTTAGGTTTTATCGTTGTTCTTTACTCATAAAAAAATCGAAATGTAATCGGACTGACAAGAAAATCGAAAAAAATATGCTTTTTATCTCAAAAGTTCCTCAATCTCTTTCACTCTCTCTCTCTCTCTCTCCCTCTCTCTCTCTTGTTCCCTCTCTCTCTTTCCCTCTCTATCCTTCTCTATCCCCACCCTCTCTCTCTCTCTCTCTCTTGCTCTCTCTTTCTCCTTCACTCTCTTTCGCATGCGTAGCATTTTTGCATAGGTTATACAGGAAATCATGGTGCTAACAACCTGCATGAACAGTTCCTGTAGTTGGTTAATTTTTTCACAACTCTCTGTTGTTCTTAAAAGCAAGGCTTTTTTAAAACCAAAGCAGTTTTCCCGGCCGAGAAAACTGCGGGAATATACAGCAGATCTGATAGTGGCCAACCTGCTGCATAATAAACCAAACTTAAAAAACGGACGCACGTGAAGAATATACGCCACATTGAAAATGTATAATTTGTCTCTGTAATCACCTTTTTGTGAGGTAATGATATGAGGTAAAATATGAACGAGGGATCCATATGAGGGATGAGACGAGTGTACTCATGATCCACTCACCTACTTAAGGACCTTTCTCTTCTTCGTGTACTGCTCATTGAAGGCATGCAGGAAAATATGAGGAAAATATCCAGGAAAATATGAAAAAATGAGGACATGTCGGGCATGTAGGCAAATAGCATTAATGGATTTTTATTCATTAGCCCGGAAAGTGTGTTTTAATTTTTTCATCCTAAATAGCATCTATCAAAACTTGTGGAGGAATACAATCCTTTAAACCCTGCAGAACCAAAATTGGGAACATTGACCCCGGCCTCTTTTAGATCGCTCAATAAATTGCAGTTTAGAATTAAAACCATTGATGATCGTACACTTCCTGGTAACGAATTGTAAGTCAAGGGAATTTCATGATAATGGTAATCGAAGCTCTAAACTTAGCAAATATTACAACTATTTATATCAAAAGAATTAATGTTTATGGAGATTCCAAATGTATAAAATTCGTTTGGTATGAAGTTAACCATTAAGTTAAAGCAGCAAATTTGCTCCGAAGCTATATTTTAAATAAGGATTCTCGTGTTTTTACAAAACAAAAGGCCAAACGGACGTCGTAACTTCAGTAGGCGTGCTCTTATATATTTTTTCCTCTTGTCTAATGGTTTTGACATTTTTGCTCGTGATTTTTTCTATTGCCTGTGGCAATGCTGCCTCTAAACTCACTTCCAATTTATTTAAAAATCAATTTGAAATTTCAGGTACTGAAAGAGCTGCCAACAAGAGAAAGCTCTCCCCGAGGGAAGCTCGAAACGTTACGTCGGTCCCCTGTTTCTCATCCAGAGGACCTTGACGCTCTACTTCTTTCACTAGATCAAGGAGTGGAAATAGCACTACATCGCGCCAAACTGTGGTCACGACATGCTCGTGAAATTGCGAGCTTTGTTGAAAGACGAACGCAACTTGAAATAGAACACGCGAAAGCCTTATCGAAGCTCGCGCAAGGTGTACGAGCTTCGCTTAAGCAAGATGTAAGCATTTTACGAGTTATTTGGGCCTGTTTCTTTGCTACCAACATCAATTGCCACCGATCTTTCTAGGTGCGCTGTTTACCGTGTTGCTAGATGCGCTGGCGCATTATAATGTTTTTCTGTATCATCTGATATCGATTCAGGCAATAAATCTATGATACCATCATACCAAGTGCTATATAACCAGTATTGGTGATAATTAAAAAGGCGTGGTAATTGGAGTTAATCTTCATGGTGGTGCCGAAAAATTAAATTTATTAGCATTAAAGCATGGTTCTAACCAAGAGTCAAATTTTGCTTCGGTGGATGAGTTTCTCGTCGGCAAATGACTAAAATATCTTGGTGAATATTCAGTTCCCTTCTATTTTTTATTAGAACTCAAAACTGGCTTCTCCGGTCGGAAATATGTGTTTTCGAGGCAAAGAAAATCTGACTTGGCTAAAAGTAAAGTTTTAAAGTCCCTTGAGTTCAAACATTGGCGAAACTATACTATTAATATTTTTTTCTATGTATCTATTCAAAAGAGTCACATTTTTATTTCTCTGAAAACTTCAGAGAAACTCATTGAGATATTTGATCTTTACCAGGATTAGAAGAAACGCATTATCGGTACACCTTTTCAGCTGGCAAAAACTTTCAAAATACAGGTAATGGTTATTGAAATATGTCCGAAAGTTACCCATCTATTGAGTTAGCTGTTAAATCATAAATGAACGTACTTCATAAAATGACAAGTGGTAAGGATATGATAATGAATATACAATATTTTGTGAATATAAGGACACGTCGAGTACACCCCTTCTCAGAAATATATTTACATGACCCTCATGTTACGGGGGATTTTTCTACAAATCCTAATTATGTCGCCTCTTCCACCCGCATTAGAAATTGCATTTATCTTGACGTGAAAAATTTTGAATTCCCTCTATATTATAAACAAATTATATTGTATTATAATAGTGTATATAATATTGTATATTGTATATACTGTATTATAGTTATATTTTATATATTGTATTATAAACAATCTGTTTGTTTATGAACAAACTTCCTCAGTAGCTTCTCAGGACAAAATTTTCAGATTAGCTTTTGGCTGATTTGGTGGCAGCTTAGTGGAAAATTATCCAAGGGAAAAGATGGTTCATTTGTCCAGGAGAACAACTGTCTAAAGCCAAATGTCTAAATCTATAAAATTTAATAACATAACAATTTTGAAAATTTCAAAATTTAATAATGAAAAGCAGGTCATCAAACAAATAAGCTATAAAATTTGTAAAATAACGAAATGAAATGACATTAATTTAGCGATTCAACGTCAACGTATTTGTAATGTAGTTTACTTTAGTGTCCCTCGAGAAAGAAATCTTTTCACTGTTGTTATCATTAAAGTTACTTTTCAGTATGCCCCACGACTTGGCTGTATCAAACAGTTCGTGGTAACGAACTGTAAGTAAGGAGCGACCCGGCTCAATGCCAACCGAAACTCTAAAAAGAGGAATTTTGATACCAATAGATACATCAAAAGAATCAGATTTTAATTCTGATTTCAAATATACAAGTTTCATCAAGTTTAATCTTACCTATCAAAAGTTATGTGCCTGAGAAAATTTGGCTGATTTTCGAAAAAAGGGGGAAAGACCCCCTAAAAGCTATACAACCTTAATAAAAATCACACCATCATATTCAGCGTATCAGAGAACCCCACTGTAGAGGTTTCAAGATCCTATCTACAAAAATGTGGAATTTTCCATTTTTTGCCAGAAGAAAGATCACGGACGCGTGTTTATTTGTTTGTTTTTTTTTCTTTTCCCCAGGGGTGATCAAATCGACCCAGGGGTCCGAGAATATCGTAGGAGGGCTCACTGTAACGAAAATTAAAATTTCTAGTGCCCTTTTTAAGTGACAAAAAAAAATGGAGGGCAACTAGGCCCCCTCCCACGCTTATTTTTTTCCAAAGTCACCCGATCAAAATTTTGAGATGCCATTTTGTTCAGCATGGTCGAAAATATTACAACTATGTCTTTTAGGATGACTTAATCCCTCTTTCCCCCAGGGGGAGGGGCTGAAAGTTATGAACTTTACCCCATGTTAACATATAGTATTGGTTATTGGGAAGTATACAGACGTTTTCAGGGGAATTTTTTCTGGTAGTGGGGGTGGGAGTGGGTCGGGGGTTATATGGAGGATCTTTTCATGAAGGAAGTTTTCATGTGGGAAAGGGACATTGCTATGAAGGGGGCGCCAGATTTCCCATCATTATTTTTAAAAAAAATCCGAAATTAAATATAAAAAAACAAGTTTTTCAACTGAAAAGTAAAGAGCAACATCAAAACTTAAAACGAACAAAAAATATTAGCTATATGATTAGGTTCACCTTCTAGTCAATGCCTCGCTCTTTAAGCCAAAGATTTTTTAGTACTTCCATAAGAGCTATTTATTCTAATTAACGGCCTTTGTGATTAAGGAGTCATTTTTAAAGAATTGGAACAAAATTCAAACTTTAGCTTAAAGAGCAAGGTATTGACTAGGGGGCAAACCCCTAATATACGTATTAAAAATATATGAATGTAGAAGTTGGTTACGTAAGTTAATTCGTAAGTTACGTATACTTATTACTAATAAAAACGTTCGTAAATAAAATTCAACAAGTTTCAAGAAAGCCATTTAACCAAATAAAAGTAAAATTAATATGCAAATTTCGTTTTAATTATTCATGCACGGTGAGCCAAAATCGAAACCTGCATTAATTAAAAAACGTTCACAAATGAAATAAAAAAAACAAGTTTTTTCTAACTGAAAGTAAGGAACGACGTTAAAACTTAAAACGAACAGAAATTATTCCGTATATGAAAGGGGCTGTCCCCTCCTCAACGCCTCGCTCTTTACGCTGAAGTTTGACTTTCTCACAACTCAATTTTTTTTAAACAATAAAATTTTGTTTTAATTGCAATTTTTTTTTAATTAACTTTAACGAAATTCACACCATCAGATTCAGCTTATCAACAAACATTATTAAATAAGCTTCAAACTCCTATCTGCAAAAATGTGGAATTTTGCATTTTTAATTAACTTTAACGAAAATTACACCATCACATTCAGCTTATCAGAGAACCCTGTTAAAGAAGTTTCACGCTCCTATCTGCAAAAAGGTGGAAATTTGCATTTTTTGCTCGAAGAAAGATCACGATGCGTGCCCTCCAAAAAAATGGAGGGCAACTAGGCCCCCTTCCACGCTCATTTTTGTCTCAGAGCCACCCAATTAAAATTTTGAGATAGCCATTTGGTCAGCATAGTCGAAAATCTAACAAATATGTCTTTTAGGATGACTTAATCCCCCACAGTTCCCAGGGGAAGGGCTGCAAGATATAAACTTTGCCCATTGCTTACATATTGTATTGGTTATTGGAAGTATACAGACATTTTCAGGAAGAATTTTTTTTCTGGTGGGGGGGGGGCTGGAGAAGGGGGTTACTCGGGAGAATCTTTCCGTGGAGGATGTTTCTTTGGGGTAAGGGACATTTCTATGAAGGGTGCGCCGGATTTCCAAGTATTATTTAAAAAAACGATCGAAATTAAATTTAAAAAAAACAAGTTTTTTCATCTGAAAGTAAGAAGCAACATTAGAACTTAAAACGAACAGAAATTATTACGTATATAAGGGGGTTCTCCCCCAAGTCAATTCCTTGCTCTTTACGCTACAGTTTTTTTTTAGTGCTTTCAAAAGAGCTATCTATTCTAATTAAACGGCCTTTGTGATTCAGGGGTTTGTGAATTAATTTTTTTTTAACTTTTAACGTAAAGAGCGTGGTATTGACTAAGGGGAGAACCCCCTCATATACGTAATAACATATACGCAATAAAAAAAAAAACAAGCGATACGGCTCAATAGTAATCGAAACTTTTAAAAAACGGAATTTTGATGTCAGTAAATGTATCAAAAGAATGGGCTTATAATGCTGATTCTAAATATATAAATTTTATTAAGTTTAGTATTACTCATCAAAGGCTACGAGCCTGAGAAAATTAACCTGATTTTTAAAGAGGGAGGAAACATCCCCTACAAGTGAAAGAATTTTTATGAAAATCCCACCGTCAGATTCAGCGTATCAGAAAACCCTATTACATAGGTTTCAAGCTCATATCTGCAAAAATCTGCAACTATATCTGCAACGTATTTTTTGCCAGAAGAAAAATATGCGAATATAGAAGTTTTTTACGTAAGTTAGTTTGTAAATTACGTCAGAACTAAATTTAGAGACAGCCATTTAGCAAAAGAAGAGTAAAATTTTTATGCAAATTTTTTTACTTATTCAATGACGGTGAGCCAAAATAAAAGCTGCATTAACTAAAAAACGATCAGAAATTAAATAAAAAAAACAAGTTGTTTAAACTGAAAGTAAGGAGTGACATTAAAACTTAAAACGAACAGAAATTATTCCGTATATGAACGGGGCTGTCCCCTCTTCAACGCCTCGCTCTTTTCGCTAAAGTTTAACTCTGTCTCACAACTTTATTTTTTAAAACAATAAAAAACTTTAGCGTAAAGAGCGAGGCGTTGAGGAGGGGACAGCCCCTTTCATATACGGAATAATTTCTGTTCGTTTTAAGTTTTAATGTCGCTCCTTACTTTCAGTTTAAAAAACTTGTTTTTTTTTATTTAATATTTTCCAGGAACCTCGTGATAATTACAAGCATACAGTTTTTCTAAAATGAGCTATATCCTTTACTCACCAGTAGATATAATTGGAAACTGGAGTCTGGATATTTCTGCTCTGAGGACAATTTTAGGCATACATTTTCATTGTTATTTCCGAAATTTTAATCATAAATATCCCGGTCAATTTATGGAATAGAAGATACGAGGGTAGGCGATGGAAGGTTAATACGAGCTAACTAGCAATGCCAAGTCATTTGCGAATTACGTAACTTATTTAGTTTATAATGTTATCTGCTTCCCGTTATTAGATTTTCAATTATTCAAAGTCCAAATGTTTTTTAAATTTTTATGCACAATTTTTATTTTGAACAATTTTTCATTTAGAGATATGGATTTTATGTCCTCTTGTACAATTTTCTGTTTGTTATCTTGAATGTCTAAGAAACATCTACTAAATATAATTGAGAGTGTCGGCGAGACGTAGAATGCCGATATATAATCTGGAAATTCTGATTATCTAAAACAGGATTAAACAATATAGGTTTATATACACTTCTCTGATGTTTTTTTTTTGTGTCCAGGTGATATCTTTTTTTGGATCGCTCATATCTTTTTCAAGGAAAAATATATGCAAGCACGCATAGGGGGGGGGGGATCTGGGGCCATATCCCCCAAAAACCTATATAGTTTTTCTTATATCCTAATCACCATTTCCTAATACAGTATTTGTTTCCTATATATACTTGTATTTAATTTTTCATATATCTTTGTTATATATAATATTTGGCTATGTCTTTAAACTCAAGAGAAAACCTATTTATAATAAACCATTTTATTTTTATAAATCAATAGAGAAAGGGTGTAAAAGCAACCACCCAAACTCCACTGACTTTGTTGTTAGAGCCTGGGACGTATGCAAGGAACGAAATTGGGTTAATGTATTTTGGACGTGATCGAGATTAACGCAATGAAAACTGTGCTAGTCTTGAATCCAGTTTTAAACTTTGTCTCTCGATGCATGACAAAGGGTATTAAGCCGGATATGTTCGTTAACAAGGGAGTAGAGTCTTTCGATCATGCCAGTATTATGGAAGCTAAAAAACTGCTGTGGACTTACTATGAGGGTGAATTCGGATATGACGAATGATTACGCGAATGCAAAAAAGACTGTGATAACTTGACGGATAATGCGAAAACAATGTGGCGCTGTGCTAAGGACGGGAAAGAGCTTCCGACTTTCAGTATTCTCGAACCGGAGTCTGTTCCCACGTGTGGTGATGAAATTTCAGTCTGTATTACTACCAAAGTGAACGAAATGACGAGAAAAAAGAACAGTGAGCTGCAACAGTTTTCCCGCCAGTTAGATACTTTGAAAAATGGTTTGAAAGTTATTGCTGATTCCAAGAATCAGCCCACAGCCTCCTCGTCAGTACCTAAAACGCCAAATTTGAAAAAAACGCTTTTCTCGGTTGTTGTGAAGAATATGGCTCCTTAGTTAGATGATCCAGGAAAGTGTAAGGACTTTATAACAAGCTTGGCACCGGGTGATACAACATTAGCGGATGCAATGCTCAGGCGGAGAAATAAGGAGTGGCAACTGTCAGTATCTTCGAACCAGGCAGTAGAAAAAAGTCTCGGCTGCCCTCAAAAGTACCCATAAAATTGACAATCGACTTGTTAATTCCCAGTTCATCAGTATAGTGAAACTTTTCCCCAGCAACGTGACGGAGGACCTTCTGAAAAGTCTGTCAAAAAGAGTGTGAAAAAGCAATCAAGTGCGGCAATTCGCAAGCGTTTAAAATGTATTACCCCTCTCAAAGTGCATTGTCCGCTGCCTTGACGAATCCAATTAAAATTGGTTTCGAACTATTCTGTCTAGAAGAATTCTTCTTTTTGCGTCGAAGATGTTATCGGTGCCATCGTGTGGGGCACATAGCGGCAGTCTGTAAGGAAGCTGAAACTTGTAGCCACTGTGGAGAAACTGGCCATACAAGCTCCCCTGAGAACCCTTGTGAAAATCCTACTCGGTGCCTGAAATGCAATTCGACTAGGCACACATGTTATAACTATGCCTGTCCTGATAACAGCAAAACTTGAAAGATGGATCACGCTCCCAAAATGTGTAGTATTCTGTCTTGGAATATAAATGGGAAAGCACTTGAGAAAACAGTTCTGCTTGATGCTACGAACAAATGAAGTAATTTGTACAAATGAATTAATTTGTGTACAAGAGCACCTGCTTTCCGAGGACAATACTAACCTGTTCAAGTTCGCAAGTTCACTTCAGTGTTTTATTCGGCCAGCTGAACGTGTGAAATCCAGAGGTTGGCCATCTGGTGGTTTAGCCACTTTGGTGAGAAAGTCTCTTCAGGCTGAACTTTTAGCATAAAATAAACACTTCCTCGCTGTTAAAATTCGCGATACTGTGATAATAGATGTCTATCTTCTCACTAATTATAGATCTAGCGTCTCGGACAGAAAGTTCACGGCTGCATGTACTCAGCTAAGCCGTTTCGTGAAGACTCAAATTCCTGGGAATACGAAGGTTCTATTAATAGGGGACTTCAACTGTGACCTATTTAATACCGAACCTGAAAGTATTCAAATCGTTATAGTTTCCCTTCCTGATAGGTTATATGTTGTTGATAAGGACTAAGCTTAAACATTTATCAGTGTTGCCAACACCGTCCCAAATCTTGACCATGTGTGATCGAACTTCCCGGTGAGTGACGAAGTAAAAGTTGCAACTGATGGTTCATACTCTGACCAATTGTCTTTGTCATTGTCAATAGCACTGGACTGTCCAAAGTTGTCGTGTCCGTGCAAATCCTAATGGAGAGTATACAATGACTAGAAACAAGTGTCGAATGATCTCTTTGTGGCTACTTGTGGCGATATCCTGAGTAAAATAAAAATTCCCTTCCATCTACAGCAGAGAAATGCAAACTCGTATTGCAGTGAAAGTGAAATGCGTCTGCAGATAAACATGTACTGCGCAGAAATATCGCATGCTCTGAGTGTCGCGGAGAGTGTAGCAGTTCCTGTGAAGCGTATCCATAATTGATCACAGCTGAAAGGGTGGTCTAGAAATCCGGAGCTAGCGGTGGATTGTGTGTCGGCGAAGCTGTGGCTGAAAGGTTAGCATGATAGCGGGAAGCCACGGAGTAGAATAGTGAACGAGATTTGAATCCATACTAAACGAAAGTTCAATAAAGCGTCATATGCCCAGCGTTCAACTCTCAAAGAAAATTTTGTGCAAAAGCTCAGTAAGAATCCGAACCTTATTTGGTCGCTTCGGTCTAAGTCTGAAGAAGCTAAGCCTATGTCTAACATTTCTGCTAATCAGTGGAGTGCTTACTTTGATTCCAAGTTCAAAGTGCCTGGTCCAGTTCCGAAATCTGATTAAGAAAATGAGTTGGTTTCTATGCTTACCGATACCTTCGACGATTTCTTAGTGTCACCGGTCTTAGTTTTCCCAGGCCGTTAAAAAGCTGAAAAAAGCATACTCGAAAGAATGCGATAGTATTTGTGCTCTACATCGTTCTTTGGGAGGTTATGTTCCTTACCATCACATTGCCCTTCTGTTTCAGATGATTTCGACACAAGGGATAGTCCCGAGTTGCTTTAGTGTGGGTATGGTTATCCCGATATTAAAGAAGGGGAAGCCAGCCGAACAGCCTTCTTCGTATTGGCCAGTAACGATATCTTCAGTATTTTTTAAACTATTTGAGACTGTTGTGTTTGATGAGATTTATGATAAGTGTGAGGTTCCTCCACACCAGTTTGGTTTTCGGAAAGGCCTCGGGTGCACCCATGTACTTTATCTTCTTGCTAACATATTACTTGATGCTCATCTCTCGCGAGAAACTTTGATCTTAGGTCAGTATAATACCAAGAGAGCTTTTGACTCTGGGATTCATGCCCAGATTTTGGTTGAGCTGAGTAAGCGAGGCGTGCGTTCCTCTATTGTAAGGTCACTACGTGATATGTATAGGAACCTCAAGCTTCGTGTTCGTTTGCAAGATGGTTAGCTTAGTGGGGAGATATCCGTACATAAGGGAATTAAGCAAAGGGCTATAAAGTCTCCTACTTTGTATAATAACAGCGTTAATGATACACAACAGGTTATCTCTCCGATTTATATTTGCAAGCATATTGACTTGTCACTTCTGGGTTTTGTAGATGATCTTTTAAATCTGTCTCGGTTGCTTTCTTCATTAGAAAATAATTTCTCGCGTCTTAAAAAAAGTTATGCTGGTATTGGTTTGCAGTTTAATGTAGAAAAGTCTGCTGTTTTGTTTTTTAATTGCCCTGAAGATAATGCTACAGTCCGGCTTGGTGAATTACCATAACACCATCTAGTCACATTACGTACCTCGGCCTGCCTATTTGTCGTTATCTTCGAGAAACCCAGTCTTTGCTTATTGAACAACTTTCTAAAAAAGTGCGCATTGGCTATGCGGGGGTTGTCACTAGCCGTCACCACTCAAGCCGTAAATATGTGGCTCGTCTTTATAATGCAGTAGCTTTGCCTTATATCTTGTACCTGTCTCGTTTTTGGAAGGGCCTGAGTGCACGAAACAAGAAGGACATAAAGTCGGTATTTTTCAAGTATGCCCGAAATCTACTTCAAGTGCCGCCTTTTGTTAGAAACCGCCATATTGTTGCAAAATATGGAGTTGCTGAGCCTCTAAGTGCCGTGGAGGAGGTAATTCGGAATTACGTGAAAAGACTAGAGCTTTTGGATCACGAGTGGGCCCACCTTCTCAAATAGTTAGGTTATTATGTATTTTTTCTGTTTGTATTTTCTTTTTTTTGTCAGCTTTGCCTTTTCTTGCCTTTCTTGTTTGTGCTCTGTCTTTTTCTGTTGATTGTAAGACGGGTTATTAATAAAATTCATCCATTCATTCAAAATAATTTTTCTTCATTATTATTGCCCCCTCTAAAAAAAATCGTGTGTGCCGGGGCAGAGTATAAGATCTATAAGACCCACACAATGAACTCCACAAGGTTGTTGACGTTTTTCCTGTGGGTAAAAGCGAAAATATTGGGAATATATTCTGTTTTCGTGTAAAAGTAATTTTTGTGGAATAAATACCGATATTAGATTATTTTACACGTGAAGATTGATAAAGAATTCAACTAAAGAGGTGTTTGTGCGTTTTTTCTTTATTAATTTATCTTAAATTTTATTACAGTCAAATTAGGATTAAATTTAAACCTCAATTCAAAATTTATTTACGTTAATTCAATTACAATTATTGGCTAATCTAAATTAAAAAACATTACATCATTATAATTTCCTTTATTATTTAAAAGACTGTTGAAAGACTGTCTTTCCTGACAGGTATGTTAGAATTGACAGAGTTTTAGTAAATTACTATGACACTAGTTATTTTATAATCTTTCAAAGGGGACTGATTCATCAAGATCATCCATCACTAGTGTTTCATTTTATGAAAAAACTAGGGTTTATAATTCATAAAACAAATTTTGTAAAACCAGGCGCACACTAAATGCTAAAAGTTCAATTTTGTTTTGGGGGAGGGAGTAAATTGCTTTTTTAGGTCTTGCGTCCAACCGGCTTTGGTGCTGGCCTTCAGTATAATTATCCTATTTTCGCCTCTTTCTCTTGGGTTAGGTCTCACCACTGTATACACATATAACACAGTACGATCATTCCCTATCTCAACCATTATACAAACCCAGACCGAGATGCAAGTGCTCCAGAGAACATTCAAACAACTATAAAGATAAGTGACTTTCGATTTTTTCAACTGAGATTTCTCTTGAGCGCGAAACTTGGCCTTAGTATTGTACACTGACCCGCTAATGACAGATTAAATGGGAGGAGCTGTTTGTGCATGCCATGGATGTAGTTCCAAAAATCACTGACTCGTGATCCTACTGTTATATTATTTATATACAGTGGGCCCACAGTAGATAAATCTTCTGTACGTGTTACATATTTTTAGTTATTAACGCGTCACCAAAGAGATAGCACTTGAACTATTGACCAAATGACTAACTATTGCAATATCCAAATTATCCATGCAATATGAATAATGTCGTAATGACGAATCCAGCATAATAGATAATATTCAGCGATATTATTCTTAATGACACAGCAATAATAATAAATGTCATATTATAAGCATTATCCATGGTATTCACAAATATCGGGACTTCAGTATCTGGGCCGGTGGTCTTCGGGATCTAAAATTAGGGTAGCATTTTTGAGTGGGTGTCCACTTCTCCCTCCTGATGTAAATTTTAGAACGCGACGTGTGCCGCATTGTACCATCACGCTTGGCAAAGAATTTGCCTTGCTTGAGACAGCTTCCGCCACGCCTGGCACGTGCCCCTGATGTATATGATTTATGAAAGTGTATGCCCCCTCGAGCAGTTTTTTAACCTCGGTACTCAAAAGTAACTAAAGTCGGACTAGCAGCGTGCTAATCCCAATATCCCAGGAAACCAAATAAATAAAATATAGGGTACTATAGTATAGCGCCCGTATATAAGGGATTCCATGTACTCTTTGAAAAGTGTACAGTTAAATAATTTTCTCTCCCTTATTATTTTTATGTTTGACTCCAAGGTTTAGAAAATGAGGGAAGAAATGTCCCCCCGGGAATGTTTTTCGCCTTTTTCCTCGGTTATAACAATCATGGATACTTTGTAGCAAAAGTAAATTTCCATTTTTTTTTCATATTTTTCGGTATCATAGTTTTCATATTTTTATGTATAGGTATCATAAAAGGTATCATAAGTATCATAAAAGGTATCCTAAAGGTATCATAAAAGGTATCATAGGTATCATATTTTTAGTATCATAGTTTTCTTCCAAGTATATTATTGACAAAATTTCACCGGCACCCTTTATTTGTGTATTTACTATTATGCTATCTACAGTACTACTTTATTGATTTTCCTGAACCCCAAAATTAGCAATCGGCATCCCCAGTTTGAGAAGGCTTTAAATTTCTTATGCTGTGAGATCCTCAAACTCCTGTCCCGATTTGAGATCCACAGGAACCCAACACGACTAGCTTTATTTCATCAGTGTCATACAGCAGACTTCTTAACAGATAAATGCAAATAACTTAAGGCAGCAATAACTTAAGGCTTCAAATGCATAATTTAACACAAGACTTAGATTCCTGTTCCGTATTGGAATTTAATTTTGAACTTCTTTTCTTCTAAGAAAAGCGGATATAACTCGAAGAGGAAGTAAAAACAAACAAATAATCCTCATAGAAGTTCCAATTCTATCGAAATCCTATAAACGTCTTTTTCTTAGAATCATTCAAAATTTCTTAGAATTAAGAGCTTGTAAGTCGTGGAGGGCCCCATCGTGTCTGGCTATTTCAGAGACCTCACTAGTTGTGTTTCTGGACAATAAAGTTGATTCCAATCGTTGACTCCCTGATGAGAAAACAAGTTTATTGGGATGTTAGGTATACGATTTATAGGGACGTTAGCTATACGTCCAAACAAGTTTGTAGTTAAACAGTTAAACAAGTTTATAATTAAACAAGTTTATATTTAAGTTTATAGTTAAACAAGTTTATAGGGACGTTAGCTATACGATTTACTTAGTCATAAAAATCAGGCTAAAATATGGAAATGCCAAACAAAAAATCAGATGAAAATATTGGCAAAGAAAATTGAGAAATAAATCTGGCTTACCTTTAAAAATACTCTTCAAAGAAATTAAAACACAAACAAATCGTGTTTCTATAAAAGTTTCATTTTCGTCGAAATACTATCAACACCCTTTTCTTAGAACCCTTGAAAATTGCTTAAATTTCATGAATTATAAGAATTCTAAAAGTAGAACAAAATAAATAAAAGAAGTGTTCGCTTCAGGATTTTCGTTGAAGCAACTCTATTTAGCTTCTGTGGTGCTCAATCACAGTAGCAAAAAGTATATATATATATATATATATATATATATATATATATATATATATATATATATATATTATATATATATATATATATATATATATATATATATATATATATATATATACGAGGAAACCAGTCGCATATTGATGAAATTGTAAAGCGTCTGTTTTCTCTCACATTTTCTTCCACTTTCTGCACCAAATCTTCATTAAAGAGACTCTTCATTAAAGACCGAAGGAGGTCCATTCGGTTCTTCATCATGCACACTTGTGCGGCCATCTTTAAATGCTCTCACCCATTTCCTTACCATTCCATCACTCATAATGTTTTTGTCCGTAAACTTGACAGATCTCACGACGAATATGGATCGATTTTACGCCTTTAGCACTAAGAAATCGAATAACAGCCCGTACTTCAGATTCGGCGGGAATCACGATTGTCGGAGGCATCTTAAACACTCAGTAAACAACGTATACAATGAAGAATCAGACTGTAATGGCGTCAGTGTGTAGACAAGAGATGTAAATAACCAACGCGCATGCACAGAACGCCAACCGTAGCGCTGCGGTGGCGGAATCGCAAAACGGTACTTACTTAAAAAACATGCCTCGTATATATACTACCTTTATATTTGAGTAATAATTGTGTATGTATATATTGTATATATGAATGTTCTCGAAACGGCTCTATATTTTTTCGGGAAAATTGGTATCTTGGGATATTCTGGCATAAAAAAAACGATGTAGATAGGTTAGAAGTCTGAGAAAAATCGTTAAGAGCCTTAATTTTAGTTTTTTGCAAATGACGTCATGCACTATGTTATATAAGCATTTCTTATGACATCATATATAGCATCATATGAGTATTTTCTTATATGATGTCATGCATAGCATAAATAAGACTGTTGAGTTTCCTACGCAACAGTTATTTATATAATATAATGTCTGTTGAAAGGCCCAAAAAACGAAAATATTTCAGTCGCAGTTACTATAAATAATGATTCTTTGGAACGAACACCTGAACTGGCAAACACGATAAGATGTGAAATTTGACAACCTGGACCATCAAATGTGACAACACCAATACATGCGATTAAGGCTCAAAGCCCAGTGCCCAGAACAAAGACCAGTCAAGATCGATGTCTCTCGCCTCTGCGAGCAGGAGATACGGTCCCAATACCCCATTGATGTTGCGAACCGCTTCAACGCACTCCTGCCATTTGTAAGTTGTGAGGACGCATGGTTCTCCTTCAAAAAGAATGTCCTGGAGTCAGAAACAGTAAAGTTTGGACGGAAAAAAGCTTGCTAATAAAGCATGGATCCAGTCAGACACGCTTGACGCCATAGAACAGAGACGCAAGGCGAGGCTACAGGGTGACATGCCGACCTATAGAAGCCTCAATGGTGTCCGCAAAAAACTGATACAGCGAGACAAGAAACTGTTTGTGGAAAGTATGACAAATGAACTGGATGGTGCAGCCAAGAAAAGTGACGTTGGCAGTCTGTGCAAGAACCTCCGTGATCTCACAGGCAACAAAGCACCCCCGGTTGCATCTGTTGTCTCCGTTGACGGCCAGCCACTTAGTGACAAGTTGATGTGAGAGGTCAGTCGATGACCTCTTACTGACAGGTCAGTCGATGGAAAGACCACTTCTCAGGCCTCCTCAATGCCGAAGCTGTAGCGCAGACAGACCAAGAACTCACCAGCCTAGCCACCAATTATCAGAAACGGCTGACAAATGACTCAGAAACTCCTTTCACGCCTGCAGAAATCCACTCAGCAGTAAAACGCTTGAAGAACAACAAAGCGGCTGGCATATACAGGATATCCGCTGAGCTCTTGAAGTATGCCGAACCGGCTATGCTACTTTGACTCCAGATGCTGTTCTCTGTAGTGTGGCGCACTGAATGAATCCCAAAGGACTGGCAAGCTGGCATAATCCTGCCCCTCTGGAAAAGAAAGGGGAGCAAATGAATTTATTCTAACTACAGAGGCATAAAGCTTCTTTCAGTGCCTGGAAAGATGTTTGCTATGACCCTGCTGGGTAGATGCATGAATATCCTCTGAAGAAAGAGGAGAAACCAGCAAGCTGGGTTTATACCCGGAGGTTCACTGCAGAACAGATCTGACTATGCGCCAGCTACTTGAGAAGACAAACGAATTCGGGAGGAAAGTATACCTAGCCTTTGTTGACTTCAAGGCTGCGTTTGCCTCGGTGGATCGCAACTCACTCTGGCTGATACTTTGATCTACTGGGATGCCTGACAAATACTGCAAGCTGTTTGAGAAGCTCTACGAAGAGCTGCACTTAAGTCCTTCAAGTCAACGGCAAACGGAGTACGACATTTAGTGTCAAAACCGGTGTCCGCCAAGGGTGTGCCACCACCCCGGAACTTTTCAACTGCTCCATAGACTGTGTCATGACACGAACTACAAATCCACTGCTCGTCACTCTGCAGTTTGGAGATGGGGTTCTGACGGATGCCAACTTCGCAGATGATCTTGCTCTCGTTGCTGACTCAATTGACCAATCGACTGACGCACTGGAAGTCCTAGAGGAAGAGGCAGCAAAAGTGGGGCTGAAAATCAACTGGCTCAAAACTAAGATAAAGGCAACTGAGCCCCCAAGCCCTGCCCCGCCCCCCGAGAAAATAACTGTCTGCGGAGCTCCTGTTGAAGTTGTAAGAAGCTTCATTTATCTTGGCTCCGTGCTATCCAATGATAGCTGCATAGATGAGGAGGTATGCAGTCGAATGTTAAAAGCCCCGTCTATTGCCGGAAGGCTCAACGCTCTCTGGAGAATGCCGCACATATCTAGGTGCACGAAGATACGAATTTATAACGCATCCGTAAGCTCGGTTCTGCTTTATGCAGCAAAAAAATGGCCCCTTAAGTTGACAACCCTCAATACGAAAGACGTCTCCCAGACGAAACAGCTCCGTCGGATTGAAGGACTTCAATAGGATGATTTTGTGAGCAAAGCAAGGTTACTCACGCTCACTTCCCAAGTGCCGTTCTCCATCCAGATTGCACCGCGCACTCTCAGGCGGTTCGGACACCTCCTACGTGTGCCGACAACAACCCCAGCTCGAATAATTTATGATTTCGACCCAAAAGCTCATGGCTGATCCCGTCTGAGGGGCAGACCCCGGACCAGGTGGAAGGTTTGTCTCAATAAATTCCTGGAGATGGCCGACATTGCTGTCGACGAGGCCCCAATCTTAGCACCAAACCGGTCAGCCTGGAAGAGTAGAGTTGTGACGCTCTCTACGCCACCCCCAACGTGGCAGGAACCCTAAGTCAATATATATATAATATATATATATATATATATATATATATATATATATATATATATATATATATATATATATATTATATATATATATATATATATATATATATATATATATATATATATATATATATATATATATATTATATATATATATGTATATATATATATATATATATATATATATAATATATATAATATATATATATATATATATATATATTATATATATATATATATATATATATATTATATATATATATATATATATATATATATATATATATATATATATATATATATATATATATATATATATATATTAGGGGAGGGGGGCGCAAATAGGTTGATGCGATAAACTTCCGTTATGAGCAAGTTTAATTACCGTAAACTTGAGTTAATTAAATAAATTACACTACTTGAGACTACGCTAGGAGAGTGGAGGGGGGCGCCCCCTCGCCCTCCTGGATCCACCACTGCTCAGCGGCCTTAGCATTGTTTTGCTTTAATCTTGCACCGCCCGCAACCCATTAAGGTGGGTTGTTGCTCAGCTCTGTGACTTTTAAAATTTGCGATACTGATCCCACCACGTGCAAGACTCGTAGTTTAATAAGATTTTTGAATGCGCGAAAACTGGGACCGATAAAAATTTACAGATAGCACCAGTTCAAAAGGGATGCGTCGTGTTTAACGGCGACTGGACGAGCACCCATGTTAAAAGAAGCCAAGACTTGCATTTTATTTTGACAGATGAACTCAAGCAAGAACTGTAAAGACCTGTAAATAACAACTTCAATCAAGTTCTTTTTTGCTGATGAACTGCAAATAAAATTAAAGAGGATAGGCGCGATTCAAAACTGATTGACTGCATCCATTCTTTCATGAAGTTTCATGAACTGTGTTGTACAAAATTGTCAGTGATGAAATGGGCTACAAAAAGATTTTGCAAGGTGGAATAAATAGAAGTCACATTGACTTTTCCCAGCCAGTGTCGCAAAGCTGGTGATAAGCTTTTGAATAACATTGTTGCTGATGCTGAAAGTTTAATTTCCCACATCACTCCAAAACAAAGCGCCAATAAATGGATTGGCACCATTGCCATCCCCCCTCCGCCCCCAAAAAACGAAAAAATCCTTAAGCCCAAGAAAGGCTATGGATATGTGGTTTGGGATCGTACGGATATTTTGCTCGTTGGCTAAATATTGAGAGGTCTGACAATAGGTGCAGGGGTCCTGCTGTCTGAATTTACATTGAATTTGCTGGGAGATACAAAACAAAGGTGTATATTACTGACCAGCTTTATTATCCTCTTCACGACTGTGCGAATATTCATTCAGCTGCATTGATGATAAACGTGCTTCATCATTTTAAGCAGAAAGTCTCTGAGTATCCATTCAAAAGTTCAGACTTAACCCCTTGAAATTTTCACTTATTTCCCTAGGTGATTGACTTTTTGGGTGTAAGCGGCTATAGCCAAGGGCGTCCCGAGGGAGGTGTGGGGAGGGGCACTCCACCCCCCAACTTTTTGGAATTCGGTGAAATTTTTGCCGAAGAGGAAAATTTCGGCAGAAATTTTGCAAAATCGGCCGAAATTTAGCAAAATTCTTGATTTATGCAGAAAATCCGACATAAATCAGGTAGCTATTCCGTACATTTTACGAAGATGTCCCCCTCCCCTAATGAAATGAGCCTTGGGACGCTCCTGGCTATAGCAGTGATGATAAACTTAAAGACGATGTTAATGGTTGGTTCAACAGACTAACGATGAATCCAGGAGGCATAGAAAACATGTTAAAACTTTATAACAGGGGCTCCAGTGTTAACGAAAACTGCTTAGAAAAGTAGCCTAAGCATCAAATAGTATGCCGTATCCAGGGGGGAGTACTCGGTTTGAACCCCCCCCCCCCCCCGAAATTTTTGACAGAGTCGAAAATTAGTCTAAAAAATACCTGTAAAGGGAGGTTCAGTATCCCCTACCATAAAACTATAGATTCCTATATTGTGTTAAAGAAACCAAAAACTTTTCCTTAGAATGGATGAAAAAAGGAGGTTTTAATCAAGTTTTCGTTTGTCTTATTCATCATCAGCCAAACATTACCAAATACCTCCGAGAGATTGGTCTGTACACCAACAGTGCCTCATATGCTGCCATTTCTTTCCCCTTACTCGTCACTAACCTTTCTACGTATTGAAACTTTGTTCAAAGGAGTTAAGATATCTCATTGGAAAAATTACCCCTCCCCTCCCCTTCTACAATGTAAAGTCCCAGACGGATATATAGTACCAAAAAAGTATCTTTTTTTCAAGTACTCTTTTCTTGGTGTTTCCTTTTCGGGTAATTAGACAATCTCTGCGCCATTTTATCTGGTCGCTTTTATCAAGTGGCACAAGAAGAAAAATTCTAAAGAAGGGGGTCAGGATATGTACTGGCAAAAGGCAGCCATCGACACCGCGTAAACCCTTACCTTTAAAAGTGATGAAGCTCGTCTCACTAACAATCCCTCTATTCTCGACCCTCTTGGCAGGGGGCCAGCAGGAGTTTTGGTAATTCGATTATAAATTTGACAGCCATATTTGGTAACAGGGCTTAACCAACCGTTGCATGGAGGGAGAATAAAGCTGAATAGAAAAAGGCTTTTGGAGAAAAAGAACTGAAATTCCTCCATTCCCGTGGACCTAAATTTATCCAGAGAATTTAAACGACTTTTTTGTCTTTAAAAGCAGTGGGAAAACTTGGCTGTTCCAAATAATATTACCTCGATATGTTTTTTTCTTGTTGCTTTTTCTGTTTCTTTTGAAATATCGTAATTTCCAAGAATTCTATACAGAAGGGGAATGCTTCCAGGAAGTTTCCTAGGAATCAATGCTAGACTTTTATTGAAAACAAGACACCAAGTCTGAATTTCTAAACTTAAATGAGGCCGCCCAGAACTTTCTGGGTTTTCACCTATTTTTATATTCCCATCTATAGAAACTAAATTAATTTTTTTAGTTGAGATGAATATAAACTGATTAATGATAAACAACAATGTATTAACTAACAATTAATATATATCAGTAATTGACATATTAATCTAAGTAATGGTTCTGGTATCACCGCAAAGTTAATATTTCAATGTTGCCAAAATATCCCTTATTAGCTCATAAGAATTCTGAAGATCCTACTGTTTATAGTAATTGTTTGAAAAATGTTTCAACATCATTAAAAATTATGTTTATAGTAAACGAAAAATGTTTCAACATCACAGTTTGAATGAAGATAGAAACTAGCAGGGCCGTCCCGAGGCTCATTTTATTGGGGGGGGGGGCGATCTTCGTAAATTTTACCGAATTATTACCTGATTTATGCCAAATTTTCTGCAGAAATGAAGAATTTTGCTAAATTGCGGCCGATTTTGAAAAGTTTCTGCTGAAATTTTCGGCAGAAATATTTTACCTTTGGCAAAAATTTACCGAATTCCAAAACAGTGAGGGGGGCGCCCCCTCCCCCCTAAGGACGCCCCTGGAAACTGGAACGGTAGATTTACTCTACTTGTGTGCTTCATTAAAGCTACTTATTTGTTGATAAATGCCTCTGCAACCTTGAGTTCAATCATTAGTGCCATCTGATTTTCAAAAAATTAGCACTAGTTTTCAGTTTAAACAAGGGAAATAAAATTACCCGAGTCATATTTAATTTAAACATATTATTAAGTAATTTTTCGGGGGATGTTTATAGTCTAATAAAGCTAATCTAAAGGCTATCAAGCTAATCTAATAATTCTTTACGAAGGGTTAAGATTCAAATCTCTTTTTGAGAGGAGAGAATGATGGACTTAAGTAAAGCCTAATCTAAAGGCCATATCTAAAGGGTAAATTTTGTGATTTCCAGCCCCTCTCCCCCACCCCACAACAGAATAAATATCACTTATTTGTTAATCACGCCTCTGCAACCTTGAGTTTGATTATTTGTACAACTTTATTTTTAGGAATGAAACCCCAGTTTTGTGGCTTAAAAGAGGAAAATAAACTTGTTCGAATCCTTTTTATTTAAATGAGCCATTGATTCAGAAACTCTCCTCATAGCAGAAATGGTAGATCTAAGTTAAATCTTATTTTCCGTCTTACTTTAATGATTAATCTCCTAATTTGACAGTTAATGTTATGGGCATTTGAATCCTAAGGGCTCTGTCCCTTAGTTATGCATATTACCTATTTGCTAATGCAGGCATCTGCAGCAATGAATTTAATTTTCGGTGCGTTCTTACTTTTAAGAATTAAACGCAAATTTTAAATTTCCCAAATGAAAATAAAATTATCCTTCTTAATTTAAAT
>CM051272.1:7338182-7578182 GCA_027921565.1 Artemia sinica | reverse complement strand
TTTTCCCATGTATGAATGAAAGAAAATCGTCTCGATTTTATACTAAATGAAATACTGCCAATATATTGAATAAAAACTCAGTACTTTTCAAACTTCTGTTAAATACTTACAGGTAAAACAGTTTTTAATCCCCCTCGAATAGTTCGATTTTCCCAACATAAGAGGTAGGCAAATACATTCAATTCTAGTTTTGAAAAGGAGGGGGGGGGGCTAGGCTCCTGAAAAAATAGAAAAACCATATGAAAACAAAAACTGTAGGGGAATCACAAAAATCTCGAAATTATCAGGGTCACGGGCTCAATACCTTTGATAGGTACCCGATATGAGATATCCCCGTAAAAGCCACGATATGCGTATTGAGCTTATTTCTTAATTAACAAAAAAAACAAGTTTTTTAAACTGAAAGTAAGGAGCGACATTAAAAACTTAAAACGAACAGAAATTATTCCGTATATGAAAGGGCTGTCCCCTCCTAAACGCCTCGCTCTTTACGCTAATTTTTTTATTGTTTTAAAAAATAAAGTTGTGAGACAGAGTCTAACTTTAGCGTAAAGAGCGAGGCGTTGAGGAGGGGACAGCCCCTTTCATATACGGAATAATTTCTGTTCGTTTTAAGTTTTAATGTCGCTCCTTATTTTCAGTTAAAAAAACTTATTTTTTTTAATTTAATTTCTGAAGGTTTTTGAATTAATGCAGCTTTGATTTTGGTTCACCGTACATGGATAATTAAAACGAAATTCGCATATTAATTTTCCTTTTTTTGGCTAATTGGCTTTCTCGAAATTTTGTTCTGACGTAACTTACGAATTAATTTACGTAACGAATTTCTATATTCGTATGTTTTTATTACGTATATTAGGGAGTTCGCTCCCTAGTCAATACCTCGCTCTTTACGTTAAAGTTCGAATTTTGTTCGACTCACAAATCCCTGAATCACAAAGGCCGGTTAATTAGAATAGATAGCTCTTTTGAAAGTACTAAAAAACTTTAGCGTAAAGAACGAGGTATTGACTAGGGGGCGAACCCTCTAATATACGTGATAATTTCTGTTCGTTTTAAGTTTTAATGTTGCTCCTTATTTTCAGTTGAAAAAAACTTGTTTTTTTTATTTAATTTCTGATTGTTTTTTAGATAATGTTGGGGGGAACCTCCCCTCCATCGAAAGAACCTCCCCCGTAACCCCTACTCAGACCCCGACCTCCCACTAGAAAAAAATTCCTCTTTAAAACACCTGTATACTTCCCAATAACCAATACTATATGTAAACAATGGGCAAAGTTTGTAACTTGCAGCCCTTCCCCCCGGAACTGTGGGGGATTAAGTCATCCTCAAAGACATATTAATTAGATTTTCGACTATGCTGAACAGAATGGCTATCTCAAAATTTTGATTGGGTGACTTTGGGAAAAAATGAGCGTGGAAGGGGGCCAAGTTGCCCTCCAATTTTTTTGGTCACTTAAAAAGGCGCTAGAACTTTTAACTTCCGTTTGAATGAGCCCTCTCACGATATTCTAGGACTACTGGATCGATACGATCACCCCTGGGAAAAAAAAAACAACAAAAAAACAAATAAACACGCATTCGTCATCTTTCTTCTGGCAAAAAATACAAAATTCCACATTTTTGCAGTTAGGAGCTTGAAACTTCTATAGTAGGGTTCTCCGATACGCTGAATCTGATAGTGTGATTTTCAAAAATAAGGCCAATTTTCTCAGGCGCGTAACTTTTGATGTCTAAGACTAAAATTGATGAAACTTATATATTGGAAATCAGCATAAAAATCTGATTCTTCTGATGTATCTATTGGTATCAAAATTCCGTTCTTTAGAGTTTCGGTTACTATTGAGCCGGGCCGCTCCTTACTTACAGTTCGTTACCACGAACTGTTTGATAATTGGAAAAGTCTGCCCTATCTCCTTTGCTTCATAAGGACATAATTAACCTGTCCTTCGTGTGTTGGAAAGCTTCTATATATAACAGGGTGTTGAAATACTAGCCTTTCATATCTAATGTACTATATGACACGAGTGACAGACTCTACTGCGTATGCTGTTTCTTCCATAAGTTTATGGCTCGTGATTTCTTCCTAGAAACCTATTTTCCACGCGAGAGGCAAATAATAATGCACTTATTATCCACTATTTTATGTAGGAGATGCTAGGGTGTCTCTAGGCTTCAATTTTGGATTTCGTTGTTATATTCATCGAAAAATTAACTGCTAATTTGGGATTTTTGGTAATATACCTCACCATTGTCAGCATTTGCGAAAATACCGCTTCTACTAGTGTTAATCATTACCATTAATCATTAACATTAGTGTTAATCATATTGGAATTTTTTTAATAATCTTACTGGCATAGGAAGAATTTATTCATCAATTTCTCAAAATGTAAGATCATCGTGAAAATGAGAAGACTTCTTATTTTCACGGTGGAGGTATTTCACCAGATGGAGGTATTTCAAAAACTGGACCTTAAGCTGAAGGACATAATTAGGAACGGTAATGTCCGACAGCTGGCAAAATATATGGTAATGATGGGGAAACTAAAAATTAGTCTCCCCCACTAAAAAGTTTCTTTTGGTGCGGAGGCAATGGGGCTTTGTCGGCAGAGCTTTGACTTAGTTTATAGACCCTAATAATAAAGCTACTCGTATAACTGAGAACTTATTGCTGCTCCATGACACATAAAACCAACACAGCTCTCCACTATCCTCCTCCAACCTTATCTGTTCAGGGCTTCGCCTTTCTTTCCCCAATGGATTTCCTAATTCCTTTGTAGTTTCTCTTAAGACATCTTTCCAAACCCATTCGAGAACGCCCTGTTTTTGTTCACCTCAGCAGGATTGCCAAACGGCACTATTTTTGCCAAAATAGTATTGTTCGTCCGCAAAACGTAATCAAACCATTTTAAGTTTCTTGCGTTATTAGATTAAACCCAGCAAATGGTGTAAGATATGTAGGATTTTTAATCGGCTGGGTCTAAACAGCACTAAAATCAAATATGAAACAAAGCTAAAAAAAAAAAAAAAAAAAAAAACTGGCACAACTGTGTATATTTTAAGAAATTAGGAAAAATCGGGAATTCAGTTTTTACTAAAAAAAAAATACCTTCATTTGTAGTTATGAAGCTTTTGGTAGTAGTAGGCACAAATAAAAAAAAAAAGTGGGTGAAAAATCTCGTATATCTTTGGTACTAGGCTTGTGAACAAAAGCTTGAGAGTCTACTGGTTGTCACAGCTTTATAATCACACTTATTTTTGTCACAACTTTTATTCGGCACAAATGTTTATAATCTTAAAGGCAAAACTTCTCTAGCCGTTCCCTTTTCATCGATGACTGTTACTTTGCCTAAGAATTCCTGTTTGTACTTCGTGTCTCGGAAGAATGAGGGGTTTGAGTTTCAGGCCCCAAAACTTTTTCGTCATTTCTTCTCTCTGGCGAACTGAGGACGTCATTATTATTTCATGCTTTGATTTCCTCATCTTCTAAGACAACTTTCTCCCTATTCGAGAAATCTTCTACGTCATAATATTAACAAATCATTTATCTTCATACGCAGAACATTTTATTGATCGACTTATCTGTTGTTAGATATTTCTATATTGATGTAATGAAAACTTTTGTAAGAACTTATATTGGAATAAACTTTTAAGGCGTACATGGGAATATTTACTTTAGTGGAAGACAAATTGAAAGGAATTGGTAAAAAGCTTTGCCGTTCGAGTTTCAGGACACATGTCATGTATTTTCAACAGAAAACAGTTTGAGGATAATTTTAAAAACATTGCTTAGTAAATATTTGCGCAAAGAAGTTGGTTTGAGTCTTTATTGAATGTATGTTGTAAATGATATGACTAGGAGATACCGCTAGGATGTAGGTAGATAAAGTCCCTAGAGTAGACTACTTAGAAAAAAGATAGAAGCTGGGTGAACCAGCTTAGGCTAAGACGAAATCATAACAAATAACATAAATATATGGGATTTTTTACTTAAATAAAGAATATAAGTCTATTTATTTCACTTATTCATTCTAAGTCATAGTTGCACACCCTTTTCCGGACCCCAGGAAGAGGTTGGCTCGGGCAAGAACACCGGTAGGACATTCAAGCATGAAACCCTATGAGCCTTATTATGCAGACATGGTGGGATCTATAAGGATGATTCAAAAGCGCATCAGCAAGAGGGAGCAGTCAGGATGAGGATGACCCAGGCATGAACGGATATGGGCATTAATACCTGAATTTCGAGAAATATTACTACTTCACGCAAGGTGTTAATGGTGAGGAGGTTTCAAAACTGTAAAAGTCAGAGGTGGCTTAAAATTGCGGCCAGGATGAGGATGACTTAGGCATGACCGAAGCTGGTATTAATGCCTGAATTCCTAGAAGTATTACTACTTCACGCAAGGTGTTAATGGTGAGGAGGTTTCAAAACTGTAAAAGCCAGAGGTGGCTTAAAATTGCGGCCAGGACGAAGATGATCCAGGCATGAACGAAGATGGGTATTAATGCCTGAATTCCTAGAAATATGACTACTTCACGCAAGGTGTTACTGACGAGGAAGTTTCAAACTGTAAAAGCCAGAGGTGGCTTAAAATTGCGGCCAGGATGAGGATGACTTAGGCATGAACGAAGTTGGGCATTAATTCCTAAATTCCTAGAAGTATTACTACTTCACGCAAGGTGTTGCTGATGAGGAGGTTTCAAAACTGTAAAAGCCAGAGGTGGCTTAAAATTGCGGCCAGGACGAAGATGATCCAGGCATGAACGCAGCTGAGACAGTTTGGTCGAAACCCTTTGGATTCTTAATAGTTCAAGCACTCTGAGAATGATGAGGGGTTTTAAATGTATGTAGGCCAGGGCTGGCTTAACATTATGGTCAGGAAGAGACTAACTCAGGCACGAATGTAGCTGGGAGTTGATGCCTGGCCGAATAGGAATTTTACGGTTGCAGGCTCTGTGGGATTGACGAGAAGCATAAAGCGCAGCAGCCAGTGTTGGCTTAAAATCATGGTCAGGACAAAGCTGACTCTGGCATGACCACAGCTGGGGAATTTAGGTCTAAACCCCCTAGAAATCTTACTAACAGACAACGGTGCTGTTGATGAGAAAAATTCAAAAGTGTATCAGCCAGAGATGGCTTATCATTGTGGCCAGGAAGAGACTAACTCAGGCACGAATGTAGCTGGGAGTTGATGCCTGGCCGAATAGGAATTTTACGGTTGCAGGCTCTGTGGGATTGACTAGAAGCATAAAGCGCATCAGCCAGTGTTGGCTTAAAATCATGGTCAGGACAAAGCTGACTCTGGCATGACCACAGCTGGGGAATTTAGGTCTAAACCCCCTAGAAATCTTACTAACAGACAACGGTGCTGTTGATGAGAAAAATTCAAAAGCGTATCAGCCAGAGATGGCTTAACACAACGACAAAATTCTGCAATTTTGATAAAGAAATTTGATGAAGCTCAGATAATTCAGAACAACAAGATATTAAATATGTAATAAATCAGAAATCAATTTAATTAAGCAAAAATTAATTATAAATTATTATTTTTAACTTATTGCTTACGTTACCTTTTATCGTGTTTAACTTTATTTGCCAATTGGAAAGAATCGTACACATGTTAAGATTAAAATGGAATATATATTCATCTAACCCGTTGTATTTGGCATTACTAGTTGTAGCCAATCATAAGAGGTATAGGGTCTAAAGGATCATAGGTCATATAGGGTCTAGGGTCATACGAGGTCTAGGGTCTAAAGGGTCATAGGTCACATAGGGTCTAGGGCCATAAGAGGTCTAGGGTCTAAATATAACATAATATTTTGGAGGGGTTTTAAAGCAAAGTCTTTTTGACCCCGTTAAAAAAAAAAAGACATTCCAAATTCGTAAAATGAGTTTTTTTAAGTGAATCAAAACGATTTAATATAATTTTGGTAGCTGAAGCAAGACCAAGAGAGGGCTTTTACATAATATCAAATCCCAAAGGTCTGAGAACTGCTTGTGGTTTAGTTCCCCCCCCCTCTCCTGACCACAATGACCGACTGGTCCGATTGTAGCCCAATAGATAAACCGCTTTATAGATGCTGGGTAAAAACATAAAATCGCGAAAAGGAAGAAAACGAGGACAATTAACAGCCAGTGAAAAAATTGAAAATTATACAAATATTTCGGTTAAGACCTCCGCTTGACCGTCCTCAGTGCAGAATAAAACTGATAAAAATACAAAAACCAAACCTTAAAATAAAACACGAAACTAAAATTGGACGAACCTTTCTTAGTAATGGTGAAAGGGTAAGTTACACTTTCACCGGTCTCAGAAATATATGCTGGGAGTAGTGTAGCATTAAAAAGAAACAAGTCCATGGTTTTTTTTTTTCATTTTTAAATGGTGCAATATAGCTAGAACCCATTGTTTTCAGTGCGTTCATATACTTAATTCAGCCACTGAACAAAATCTCTCAGCAGTTCTTGCAGTGTTCTAAAAATAGAGGGTATATTCCTCTACTTTTGAGGATATATTCAGAGGATATATTCATTGTGTGTTTGTGTCCTTCTTTTTTTTCTTTTTTTTCTTTTTTGTTTTCTTTAGTGATTACTCCGTCTACTGTACCTTTTGTACCTTTTTTTGACGGGCAATAATGAATAATAATAATAATATTCATAGGATATATTCGTTTATAGGGTCACTTTGTTCACAAGGTCTCTTCGTTCATAGGGTCTTCCAATCCATAGCGTCTTTTCCGAAAAATTAGAAAACATGAGACTTAAAATATAGATTTTCTGAATTTTGTACTTTCCAACTAAGAGCCCATAATGTCCCCAAAAATTAGGCTGTGTGTACACAACGGTGGTGGTTAATATCGTCCTTGCTGAAACAAGCATATGTTATTGTTGAACCATCCGAATAAGAGATTGATCGCTTTACTTTAGTGAGATCTTTGAGGACAGATTCCGTGGTATAAATGTTATTAATTCTGAACTTGTTATTGCATTTTTTTCAACGAGGGCCCTCAACTTTTCGAATCCTATCTGGTGTGTGACAATGTGTAAAATGGTCAATTAAAGCTCTGGTGATTTATCTTTTCGTTAGCATATAATTGACAATTGAAATTATATAGCTTCTTTGCAACACAATCTTTGTTATATCAAATCCCTACTTGATCTATTTTTCTTACTCAACTTGCGTGTACGTCTATGTCTCTTTGGATAAGAAATTGGAATTATGTATTCTTTAGTATTGGCGAGGGGGTTGCCAAGGAATATAGAAACAGGATGAATCGGCAGGAAGGAAATCTCTCACTTGAATATACGCTGGTACAATATACTTGTGTAATCCAATATTGATTCTATGAGAACTTCAAGTATACAAAGAGAGTCGTTTTTCCTCAAAGGATAGTCGTTCCACAAAAGGAACGGTTTTGTACTTTTATAAAGCATTTATTAGTCAACGGTGCGTCCCCACACGCGGCCTTTTGCGATAAAATATTCTGCCCACGCATTTTGTTCCCGGAAGATTTCCAAAATTACTGTGCTGTTTATTTGAATGAAATTTACTAATTTCATAATAATATTGCATGGGAAATAATTGCCACTTGATAGCTTCTCAAAAACCTTAAATTTTTTCTCATTTCCGGCGATTATGGACTATGATTTGCTCACTGCAGCCACTGCAGTTAAATCAGTGCAGCCACTGATTTAAGCCAGTAAAAAGAATAAATAGTTTTTGAATCACCAGAATGTTTACAAGCAGCACGACACCTCTAAAGCTAGACAGACAATAAGCAGCACTTCTTATCAGATGCATAAATTCAATGCAATCTGTTCGTACAATCTTAATTATTCCTTTTTTGCCCAAAAAATCATAGTTTACTTAAAACTTGAAAAAAAAATTAGCACTAGGGAAATTTTTCATTAAGCGAAGGTCTCATAGTGAGAGAGCGAAACCTTGAAAACAACAGCATTTTCAATGGGGTCAAAGATATCTTAGTGGATGCTATATTACATATTCCCCTATAAGTTCTTCAGAAAAAGAACATATTTCATTGCTTCTGATGGTGGGAGGGACGTAGGAGCATGGAACATCCCTCAAAATCTTAACTTCACTACCTTCTTTTCACTAAATATTAGAAGAAGGAGTAAAAAAAAGCTTAGTTAGATTCTTTCGCCATGGCCCTAAAGGATGATCACGGTACCACTATTTTCTGATAAGTTCTTCTAAAGCCAGGATTCGGTGTTCGAGGTGTTTTGTGACATAATTAAGAATATAGTTCATCATTCTGAACAATAAATAAACCAAGAAATTCAAAATGCCTATAAACATACTCATTGAGAGAATAGAACCGAAGAAGGAATAGTGACTGTTTTAGAAGAAATAGTTTTAATAGATTGTTTTAGAAGGATTGTTAGAAGAAATAGTGAATAGTGATTGAAGAAGGAATAGCGGATAGTGATTGTTTTCTTAAGACTCCATGGGAAAAATTGGACTTCTAATATTGCTGCTTATACTGCTTATAATAATCTATGACTTATTTTCGTAAGCCAATTACCATGTTCCTTATTTCTGGCGGTAAGAACAACCCCACCACAGGTTAAGAACCTCCTGTGTAAAATTTCAAGCCACTCAAAAAAAAGGTTAAATTTCGTCCGATAGTTTCTTATTTGTTAAATATCTTCAGCAAATAAGTTGATTCCCTCTGTTCCTGCCTGGTAAATAAATAAACCTTATAAGCAAATAAGCAAAACTAATAATTAAACATTTAACTATAATATCATGGGCACTGGTAGAGGTGGTGGAGGCAGTGCCCCACCTTAAGAAACAATAATACATTACAAATATATAAAAATAGGAAAATGATAATTATTCCTATTTGAACCTTGGTAAAATCAAAGCTCCTGGTTTTACTTCCTTCCCACCCCTCCTCTTGGGGAATTACCTTGCGACGCTCATGCCCCAGATATGCGTAATAAAAGGACTGTTGCGAACTATCTGTGTAAGGCAGGCAAAAATGCAAAAACGTAAAACTTCAATAAAATTCGGTAAAAAAAAAGACACTTGTGGCGCTAAAAATTCTTTTCCTGTGTCAAAAGTTCTTACAGGCTCCCCATACCCATTTATAACATCCCTTTTTACATCCGTCTGACCCTCCATTAACACTGAGAGTTTAAGCATTGTTTGTTTTGCTTTACTCTTTTGTACTGTTTTCCATTGACCTTGAACTATTTATATTTGAATCACCAGTTCGAAGAAGTTCAAGGATAATTTCTTAAAAACTGGGTAAACCCAAAAAATTCGGCAAAGAAACTCAACTGTTACCATCAGCCAGGAAAATTTCAGACATTAATCGTGACTTAAGTCATTTGTTTCCCCGATATTTTTGCTCCTGGATCTGGTTCGATGGAACTTCCCAAGAAACGAGTTTAATGTTTATGTCAGCTCTAGGAACGGGCCAGTCTATAAACAAAAGTCAGACGAGCATATTGAAATAACAGTTCTCTAGTAAAAAGTTGACCGTGTGTAACTATGGGATACTATGAGCTAGTGAGTTGCCATATAAATTAACGGTTTCATTAGCTAACAACTATAAACATTAGTTCTGTCTTGATTGAACCTGAGGGACACACCTTCTCATGATTGTTTGATACTAGAAATGCCGTCAGAGATGCTAATCAAGGGGGAGGCATGCTATACACACGTAAACTGAAGTCACACGAGAATTTTGAAACTAAAACTAGTGACTCATATTTAACCATAAATCAGTAAGTCGTACTTTAACTTGTTAAAATTTCTTTGGTAAATATCTAGAATAGTGGCTCTCCAGAACAAGAGATGTTAGAACGAAAAGAGAAACATTCTTAAATCGCTACTTTTATGTTCATTTTATGGTTTTGTTCACATTTTCGACAATTCGTCTTCAGCCCCCTTCTAATGGTGTCATTTAGTCCTAGGCTATATATAAAATTATAATTAAAAAATGATGGGATTTTTTACTTTATAATATGAAGCAAGTATCAATGACTAACATTTTCTAGTTTTTTCCCATTCTTCTCTTTTTTTGGATCAGTTTTCATCAATTATTACGTTGTTTTTTTCTTACATAACTTACGACTATAGACTAATAGAGAGGGGAGGGGCGAGAGAGGGGAGAGAGGGGAAAGTGTTTTTTTTTTCTAGCATGTCTCCTTCTGAAGAACTGCTTTAGTTTTTGACCTTCTGAAGAACTGCCTAATTATATATTTCCCTTGTATTTTGCCATGTGTCACTCTGGGTTCAGCCCGTGTAACCGTAAATTGATTCAATGCTTACGAAAACAAGAAGCGAAAAAACACATGAGGAAAATTTAACTTGGGTTACATATTTGCACGTTAGGGGGTGGGGGGTAAAATATATTCAAAGTTCCTACAAAATGTGTTAACTATACTTTTTCTGCATATTATGAGGTAGGAATTGTTTTCTTGACATGTCTCCTTCTAAATAGCCCCAAGTGTTGGCTAAATGCCAACACTTGGGGCTACAAATGCCTTAAGGCAATGTTGGCCAAGTGTTGCCGGTAAGCCTTACCGGCATTTCGGTAAAATAAGGATCTATATGCAGGCACATTGACAGAAGGTGAATGAGAATCTTCACTATTGATTCGTCTTTAACTATAGATCTGTGGGTTGCAATTGTCGAGAGACTGTAACTTCTTGGAAAGAAGCATTTTACTAAAGAGGAATAAAAGATCCCTCCATATGGGATGACTTTTTAGCAGACACTGTCACCGGAGAGTCATCGCTACACTTTTTTCAAGAATGCATCAGTGTATTCAGTGTTTAGTGATTTGTTTACTGATACATAGCATGTATCAGTGTTTTCAGTCATTTTTATCAGTGCGGCAGTGGCTATAACCTAGTAAAGAGCGAAAAGCAGCCCAGTAGCCTATAGGCAAAATAAATAAATGGTTGTTTGAGGAAACTGCCTCGTGACAAATATTTCCAGTGTACCGCAATTTGGAAAATTTTCAATTAGATCACTGAACAATAGTCAGTAATCACCAATTTTTTTTTTAGGGAATTTCAAAAATGGCTTGAAACCCTAAAAAGTGGCATCCAGTTGAAGCGCAAAGTTCATCATTGAAATCGCAATGGTATAAAACTCTTTTACTGGACGCTTACCGTTCTTCGCCTTGAACAACAAGAAAAATCACATTTTCCATGGGTAGCTCTCAGTGTTGCCCATGTTTTCTTTATCTTCTTTTCTTCCTAAGAAAGCTTATTGTCTATAGCAACATTAATAAGCAGTTGATAAAAAGAAAGCTAAAGACAAAAAACATAGCTTACCTTTACAGTTTTCGACACAAGACACAATTGTAAAATCGTAAATTTAATACGGTACTGTTGCGCTTAATGGTACACACCGCTATACACTCTATAGCAATTTAGTATGGAGACCCGTAAAGCGAGTAATTGCTATGTAAATTTATTGCAAAGCAGCGTGGTTTTCTCATTGAATTTACAATATTTAAACTGTTGTTTTTAGGGGTTTAGGGAGGGGAAGGTACCTAGGTTAGGTTAGATTAGGTTAGGTTACGTATTTAATATATGCTATGCTTTACCCCCACCCCTCTAATGTGCAAATATATAGCCTAAATTTGTTTCATAAGCCATTATAACCGGTATATGTCTCTCCCATTTGACTAGTTTCCTTAATAGAGTCTATAGCGGTGTGTACCATTAAGCGCAACAGTACCATCAATACTATAGCAGAAGAAAAACAAAACAATTAATTGCAACCTTTAATTTTTCCGACAATGCACCGTCAGTTGTGTTTTTGAGGCACCAGGTTTGAAGCATGTTTTGAGTAGGTTCGACATAAATCATTTTCAGGTTGTCCGTGCTTACCCCAGTCAAACTTTAAAACGTTTTCATCTTACGAGTTCCAAGCGTGTTGGGCACGGATTCTTCAAAATTATAACACGCCAGAATAGCGTGGTCGAAAACAGGCTCTGACAAGACTAAACCCCGTGTTGAACAAGGTATTCAAAACGATAATCACAAACCCCGTGTTGGATGTGGGTGGCCTCAAAAAGCTTTACTTGACCGATTATAGTCACAGATTTTTTCAACAGTATACGTACTCAAGTAAATTGTATTTGTGTCATATTTTTGTGCTCACGTCTTCAATAAGTTCAATTAGCTTTTTCAGGCGGAATTTGTTAACCAGGTTGAGATTAGTGACCAATCAGTTGCACCTACGTAGTCAAGTTATTCCAACATCATCAAAGGAGTCAGTCATTGGTTAATTGGCAGTGGCACAATTTCATCAAAATCATGGGGTGGGCAAAGTTGGAGCCAATTCTCCTATTGAAGTAAAAAAGACAGTGGAAACTGAAAAACGAGTCATATAATACCATAAAGCCAAAGATATACTAAAGAAAACTCTTAGTCTTACTCTTATCTTAGTTTTGACAATATTTTTGAAGACACTAAATTTTAGCTGGGGGAGGGGCAACCCGTGGTCTGGGAGGGGCAGGCTCCCTGCCCTATATTAAATTACGCCCCTGTTAGTTGGTCATTGATTTTGACCCCACTTTGCCAGCTTTATAATAAAAATAAAGTTAACGCTCTAGATAACTTGTCAGTTATCTTCGTTGATTGTGCAATTCGTTTGTCTTTTTCCCTTGCATCTTTAATTTACTTAAATTATTTTTTTAGCCTTTAACAAGTCGTCGTTCAGATCACGAAAAGTGTCGCAAATTTTTAAAAGAAGCTTGGCGCCGCGAATTGAAGCGTATGCAAGAAGCTGTTTGCCAACATGCGCAAAGCACAGGCACATTACATCCAAAAGCAAGCCGAGTGGGAGAAAGCTAAAGAAGCATCCCTCAAAGCAGAAAATTCTGAGCCTGATGGTAATAAAACTGAAAAAAGGAGGAAAACGGAGGATGAAGCAATGCAGAAGGTCAGTTGCCATCGCAGTTGTCGTTCATCATATATATTATTACTTGTTTGCCTGCAGTGTAATTTCTAGTTCTTATTTTTCACGGATCTAGTGTATAATGTGCAGTATAGTGTAGAGTGTAGAATCATATGGTGTATAGCATAGTATATTATATAGTGTGATTATTTTAGTAATCTTTTTATGTTTATTATTTTTGGTTACTTAAAAATTAGTTACGATTTTGGTCTGGCAGCAGTTTGTAGGTAATTTAGGCTGCTGTATTATTATGCAGGCGCACCAGGGCACCACCAAGCTGGAATAAGAGATGCAAATCAACGAAGCACGTATAGGCTGGTGGCGTCTTCTGAGTGAGCCCTGATGAATATCGTATTGTCTTTTTCTCTCAATGGAATATAATTTTATATTGATGATATGTACTTTGGCAAAGCTGTAGTGCATGACCCCTTCTAAAGGTAGCATGTTAATCAAATAGAAGTAGTACCGTTAGATTCCTTGTGTTATACCCTTTCCAAATATCATAGTGACTTTACTTACAATGCAACCTAATCTTCCCATGGTCCCAGACATAGTCCTAAATAAAATATTTCTTCGTTTTTCGTTTCCGTTCTAGCCGACGGAAGCTAGGACGGCTTCATTTTTTCTTCGAGCCGTCCTAGCCGAGTGGTTAGTGCTCCGGACTTGAAATACTGAGGTCAAGGGTTCGATTCCTTGTGTCGCTGGTTATTTGGTTTGGAACGGGGGTCAATAGTGTGACCCTGTAAGATCAGCCAGAGTCCACCCTGCTCTAAATGGGTACCTGGAGATATCTGAGAGAAAAACACGGGAAGTGTCGGATGATTTGCCCCCAACCACGCACTGCACTCCCGGCCGAAGGGATTAAATCAGGAAATCGGTACCTGCGCAACGCAGACCTTTGGTCAGCATGTGAAAATTTTTTTAAAAGTTTTGCATCTCGCTATGCGTCACCTGTCTTTGTTAATGGGCAGCTGTATTCTTGACATGTAAAAAACATTTGGCCCAAGTGATTGCAATAAAATTACGTTGGATAAAAATTTTATTTAGAAATGATAATAAAAGGTAGGGAAATAATGGAAGCAAACATGATAATTCGACTAATAGAAACATAGTTCACTGCATAAAGTGAGAATCTCTTTACTTTAGTGTATTCTTTTAGGTCTACATATATACTAGGGCTAAATCTAGGACCATAAGGGGAGGGGAATGCGTTTTCAGAATAGCGACTTTGACATTTGGAAAGAATATTAAATAAGGAATATAATGGTACGAATTTTATTTATGTTAACATGTTTATTTAAGAAGTAGTCTTGCAGTACTTCTGCAGCCCTTCACAGGTCCTGCATTCCTTCACAGTGCTTCTGCAGTCTTTCACAGCTAATTCTTTGGTTTAAAATAGGCGTTTATTAATCACATTATTACTGCCCTCAGCTACTCCATGGATATTGTATTGAGTGCATTTTCAGGGAACACACAGATACGACACAAACACAAAGACGACACACACAGAGAGACGACACCTATGGGCTATTCTAAAGGAAACACCAAGGACGTATCCAAGATTTTTTTTCAGGGGGGGGGGTACTCAAACAAAACCTCAAAAAACGCATACAAAATTTTTCTTATATCCATTTTTGTTACGTTTTTCAAGTCAAACAAACATTTCTGGGGGGGGGGGGGGCCCAACCCCCTGAGCCCCCCTGGACACGGCCTTGGGAAACACACTAATAATTAATGAATAAGAGCACTGACTTTCAATCAACGTTCTTTTCAAGTATGACGGTAACAACCGTGCAAATGCGCCTCCACCCTCCTAATGGTGTCAGATGTAGCCCTAAATAAAATGTTTATCTGATGTTTTCCGATTGCAAGCGCTGTGCCATTGTGGAATAAAGAGAACAGTTGGACAAATAGATTGTTTAAAAATGATATAGAAACGTTGATAACATAGGAGCAAACATGAAAATCTGATTGATTGGAACTTTGTGCATATTATAAAGTGGGAATTCTATTATTAAATTGTTATCTTATAGTTGTATCTGTAGTCTAAGGGTATATTTGGCCCCATTAGGAGGGGGTGGGGGGATATTGACTAATATATCTGGGAAGAATGATGATTGGGAATCGAATGGCAGTAATCTTTATTTTATTACAGTGTTTATTTCAAGAAGAGGCCAATAATGACAAGCTTACCAACGTTTGTATTAGGTTGGAGTCTCATTGAATGAAAAGTAAAAAGATATACTTTTCAATTTTTTTTTTATTAATTTCGTTTCATAATTGTTTTTATTCAATTTATTATCGTTTGTTTTACTGTGAGATTATTTTCTTTCTTTTCCCTGTATTTTCAGTTTTTTGTGTTAAAACTTGACAATTAATAGTAATTCTATGCTAGAAGAGGAGGGAGCGGTACCTAAGTTTATTAGGAGGTGTGGTGAGGGATATGAAAGATCTAAGCCGAACTGGCCAGCCATGACAAAAAAACAACAGAGAGAAAAATCTCAATGAAAAAAAAACAACAAAACGAGACTGCGGTCAGTGGAAAGAAAGACAAAAATGTAAAACAACGCGGATATTTTGCCTGTATCAAAACAAGGCGTCTTCAGCCCAAGAGAAACACAAGAAGAACGAGATATAAAAAAAAAACTTAAACTAAAAACAAATAAAACCACCACCAAAAAAATATACAATTGACGCCAAGAAATCCACGTAGGGAAAAGATTGGCGTGGATTATTTTGGACCAAATGTATATTTTTTTTTTTTTTGGTGGTGGTTTTGTGTTTCTCTCGTGCTCAAGACGCCCTGTTTTGATACAGTCTCCTTTGTTGTTTTTTATTGAGATTTTTCTCTTTGTTTGTTTTTAGGTGAGTGATAGAAAATTCGGTTTGAGTAGGTTCCTTCTTACGTGGATATCTTAGTTTAAATTTGAAGAAACTATGAGGGTAAGTAGTTTCAAAACGGATGGCAGAAATACAAGGAATATTGGGATGAAGACACAGGAATGTTGATTTAAAGAAAATGTTTGTCGTTATTAGGGATTTGGATGGGCTGACACCACCCCTCCCCTCTTTATTTCCTTGAGTTGGCGCTCCTTGCCATAGCCGTATTGTGTTCTAATGGACTGAAGACAGCTTGTGTTTTCGTAGCTCCTTCCACTTTTTCTTCTATCCCCGCAGCAAGAATTGCGCTTGAAGCAGACAAAACCGGTTTAAGGTCTTCTTTCAGATTACCATATTGCCGTATTACAATATCCTGTTAGCGTTCATCTTAGCTGTTTACCTGCTTGGTGTATTCCAGTCGTTTTTTTGGTATTTATTCAGGTAATAAATCTATTGTCCAAGCTCGGTGACAGGATGAACCGGTTTTGAAGCAGGCAGAACCGGTTTTTAGGTCTTCTTTCCCATTATCATGTTGCTGTATTGTAATAACCTATCAGCGTTCGTGTTATCTGTTTCCCTGCTCGGGTATTCCAAAGGTTTTTTTTGGTATCTGTTCAGGTAATAAATCTACTGTCGAAGCTCAAGCTATTCGACAGGATGAACCGGTTTTGAAGCAGACAGAACCGGTTTTTAGATCTTCTTTCCATTACCATTTTGCCGTATTACCATTTCATATTAGCATTCGTGTTAGCTGTTTGCCTGCTCCAATGCTATGTGTATTCCAATGCTATGGTTCAAGGTTTAGTTATATAGTCTATAAATCTATGAGCAACGCTGGATTTATGCATGGCAGCTAAATGATGAATAATGCTAATAATTATCTTTTAATAAGAAAAGCTAAATAACGACCTGAAGTCGAAATATTCAGTCTTTCATTCTATTTTTGATCTGAAAATGTTTCTTTTTGTTTTTTACTGTATTATTAAAATGTTTTATTCATTTTTAATATGTTTTTGTTTCAATCTAATACTAATAGTACCAAGTTCACACGTTTGATAGTTACATATTATATTATATTATATTACACATACTCTCGTTTGGGGGTGGGGGTCTAAAAATCAACAATATTTTCTGATAAGGCTTACAACATTGAGGAAAAACAAATAACTTAAAAATGGCAAATACCCAGGTAAGCCTATTAAATACTAAGATTGCAATTTTTCCACACTTTTTTGTTTTTAGAAATCAAAATAGACAATAAAATTATCATATGTTATTTAGTAATATTTTGTAATATCTAGAACCCTTCTGTTCGACGTTTTGTTCTTTTAAGTTGTATGAGCAATTAATATAAACTACAGCTTACAAAATTGAAAGGTAATCGTCTTACTCTAAGTTATTTTATTGCCTCTTTCTTTATGGTTTTCGTGAACGATAAATGAGCAGAAATAAATTCATAGTTAGTAAAAGTTTAGAGAAAAAAAATTACCTTATAAAAACTTTCAGGAAACATTTGAGCTCCTTTGTGTCATGCCGAGGTGAGTTTTTTTTTCAGATTCTTTCCGAAAAATAATCTTTCAAGCCAAGGCTTAATTTCATAACTAATTAATCACTTTTTTCCTTTTTTTTGCCAATGTTGAATCATCCCGACCAGATGTTACCTCGAAACTACACCTCATTAATATTATTTAAGATACTTTATCTAATCCCTTTTGGCCAATTAAGTCTATAAAAAGAAGTGTGTCTAATATTGACCTTTCTTTTTAAGTGGTAAAGGGTGTGTCCTACCTTCATTTGAATGGAGTGTGAGTTATGTCTAACAATGAACTATGTAATAAGGATTGTCAAATTACCTTAGGATGCTGTTTAATGAAACTACTGTAAGATGTCTTAAACGTGTAAGTTTAGCTTTTGTGAAACTGAGATGGAAAATAGTCAAAAATTTTGTTAGTCATCACCAACCCATATAGAGGGTGAATATATCATAAGCCCTATTGGGCCAAGATGCCTCATGATATATCATTTCTTAGTTTTTATGTTTTAATCTATGCAAATATTGAATGATAATTTTATTGGGGTAGAGAGGGCAAAAGTAATTTTTTTTTTTCCATTTTAACCTTTTTTTTCAAGCGTTTACTTTTTGTACACTTACTTTAATTACTTTTTAACCTTGAAAGAACAGAACAGCCTCCTTGGAAGGTATCTTGGACTCAAAACCTTCTCCCATCAGGGTTGGAGCTGTAGCTGCAATCTAGTAAAGAGCGAACAACAGCCCATAGTAACCAAAAGTTAAAAAACGCGTTTAGAAAAAAACTTATGAAAAAAATTTGCCATCTGACAGTGATACAGGAATGGTAACTTTTATTTCCCTTTGTATTAAAAATAAAAGTTTATTGCGAAAACAAGTTTAAGGCAATTTCGAAAAAAAGCCTGAAACCCCTCGAAAATGGCGTCAGATAAAAAGAAAAGTTAAACATTGGAATCAGCATAGTTAAAATCTTGTTCAGGTAAATTACAGTCCCCAACCTTGAACAACAAGGAAAATCACTTTTTTGCATGGGTAGCACTCATCTGTCTCCCGTTTTTTTTTGTGTTTTTTTTTTTCGAGGGCTAGCTGTTTACCAGAAACGCTTAATAGCTCATTTAGAGGCTACCAGTACTTTTTAGAGTGACGTTTAATGGCTCATTTGAAAGCTATTGCTCGTATCTACGTGATATTTATCGATTCTACCATCCGTAAGTCTGATAAAGCACCAAAAAATACTTTTGATGTCACTTCTTAAGTAGATTAAATAAAAAAAGCAAGTTTTGTTTAACTGAAATTTTGATAGGGTGACTTTGGTAAAAAAAAATTAGCATGGGAGGGGGCCAAGCTGCCCTTCATTTTTTGGTTACTTAAAAAGAGCAATAGAACTTTTAATTTCCGTTCGAATGAGCCCTCTCGCAATTTTCTAGGATCACTGGGTCGAACGATCACCCCTGGGGAAAAAGAACAAATAAATAAAAAATGAACACGCATCCGTTATCTTTCTCCTGGCAAAAAAAATACAAAATTCCACATATTTGGAGATAAGAGCTTGAAACTATTATAGTAGGGTTCTCTAATACGCTAAATCCGATGGTGTGGTTTTCATTAAAGTTCTATGAGTTTTATGGGGTATTTCCCCCTTTTTTCGAAAATATGGCAAATTGTCTAAGGCGAGTAGCTTTTGATGGGTAAAACTAAACTTGATGAAACTTATATATTTGAAATCAGCATAAAAATCTGATTCTTTTGATGCATCTTTTGGTTTCAAAATTCCGTTTTTTACTGTTTCTATTACTATTGAGCCGGGTCGCTCCTTACTTACAGTTCGTTACCACGAATTGTTTGAAAACCTTGGAAGTATAAAACTAAATCACCGTTGTAATAATTATGGTCCAAAACCCTTAACTGGAGGTTTACAAGAACACCTTTCGTTTGTTCCTCCTCCAAACCCCCTTAATAAGCTACGCAATTAAGGTACAAGTACTGATATATCAAATCACATTATTAGAGGCGTGGTTCTGTTGGCAAAGTGATCAACTTCGAAATAGAGTGTCTTGCGGTTGATTCCTACTTGGGTATTTTTTTTTTTTTTTAATTATGGTTTTCTCCCTTCCATACGATCATTTTCAGATAAGTTCACTGTTTTTGTAAATGTGATGCACTCATTTTTTAAAGCATGTCCCAGGAAGGTATTTGATCAAGCATTTTGATTGAAAAAGGAATAGAGGTCATCCAGTTCATCGTTTGCAACGACATTCTGAGTAGATCTCTAAATCAATACTTCAATGAATGGCATATTTTTTTTCAAAATCCTGTGGAGGGGAGGGGGTCAAAGTTGGAGCCAATTTTTCCGTGAAAATGATAGAGAAAATTGAAAATCTAGCAGTATATGTAATGAAAAAGGTAAAGATGTACTAAAGAAAACTGACCTGTTTCAGTGGATGCTTGAATTATGCAGGCTCATCTTAGTTTTGACAACATTTTTGGAGAAACTAAATTTCAGCTGGGAAGGGTGGCAAAGTAAGTGGTCCCTTGCCACTAAGTGGTTGGAGAAGTGTAGGCATGTGGTTCTGGAACCACTCAATCTTGTGTATTAAAAGAAGGATTACTTATTGTTATACTTAGCTATTCAAATTATTTACTTGACAATTCCACCGTAATATGCTCTCCATGCGTAAGAGTGTACATCCAAAGAGGAAGAAAGACAAATGGAAACAGTTCTGTAGGAGAGTTCAGGTAATTCTTCCCAAAATTTTTGAAATGAAAACAAACTTAGTTTGTAATACCATATGTCATACCTAAACAAGAAATGATTTTTTTTTTAATTTCCATTAATTTCTGAGTAATGAGTGGCTTTTTATTTTGGGACAGGTCAAATAAATTCCTAAGCTTAAAGGCACATTTCTGTTGAGCTAGCAAAATTTTCCGCAAGTATTTCGATATGTAAACCTGTCCGCTCAGTTTGATCTTTTGTGTCGAAGCTACTCGACTGGAGCTACTTTCTTAAGTCCTACTAAGTTTAATTTTTTTAAACAAAGAATTAAAGATCTATTTCTTCTTTTTTTAGTTTTTTTTCACAAAAAAGAAACGACGCTGTGTTTTTATTTTTTTTTTCCACTCTAAACTTAATTTTTCCTTCAATTCTTGTGCAGCTCCTTAGTTCAGCTCCTTAATAAGGGTTGAGGTATCTTATCTCCCCTAGATTGGGGGTAATTAGAAATTATATAAAAAATGAGTTTTCAACTGAAACTAAGGACCAACATTAAAACTTAAAGCGAACAGAAATAGTAGAAAAGGTCTTAGGAGCATTGTTTCTAAATTAAATTTTAATCAAAGACGAGCATAGATTAATTTTAAAAAAACAAAGTTTTTCCGAGGAAAGTAAAGAGCGAAGTTTGAGCTTAAAATGAACAAAAAATATTATTTAACAGCCTATTTAACATATATCAATAAAACTAATGCAAATAAATCAACTGGTGATGTTTTTTGTATTCCTATGTTTGTAGGATTACAGAAAACTAGCGCTTCACTGAAAACACAGAAGCCAAGTAAAAAAACAAGAATATTGATTTAGGAGTCAAAAGTAAATACGTAGCCTCACAACAACAAACTAATCTATAACGTTTTTCATAGTCCTATAGGAGCTGTAATATCAGTACTTTCAGTATTCAATTAAAATTGTCTCAACAGCTTAGGAATAAAAATAATAAGTTTAAAGTCATTCCACAGCATATAAAATAATGGATTGATTTATCAGGTAACATCTTGGTCTCACTTAGTATTACTGAAAATGAAGAACATATCAACCGTAATATGAACTCAGGATATCCAGTTATTTCTCTCTATAAAACAGTGGATTTTAACTTGTGATACAAATTCTAAAGGGAGTTTGTAGTCCTAATACTAAGAAGATTCCTTCAGTTCGAACTTGTCTACAAAATAATCACGAAGTGTCCTTTTCAGCTCCAAAACGATAGTCAATCATTTAACTGAGCCCATTGTGCAGAAGTGGTGCCAAATTAAACGAAAAAATTAAATAAAACAACAATCTAAAAATGCTTTTCTTTTATATTGTTAAAAGTGTCCTTAAAAGGTTTTCTTTTACCGTATCAAAACTCCTATATTGTTTCGTGCTGTGAGTAAAGCGCTAGTTTTCCGTAAGCACAGGATGGCTGGCCCCGAGCCCCCCCCCCATTGCACTTCCTGGCTGAAGGGCCACGAAACGGAGATCAGCACCGCCGGTTTGGACCTTAAGGGTCTAGTGCCGCCATACTTACTTACTTACTTACTACAAAAACAGGGAAATATCACCAGTTGATTTATTTGCATTAGTTTAATTGTTTTAAGTTTCAACTTCGCCCTTTACTTCCCTCGGAAAAACTTTGTTTTTAAATTAATATGTGAAGAGATCGCGTGTTTTGTGCACTGTATATGTGTGAATACTATCAATTTTATTCTCTAAGCAATCAAGAGTTGCGTAAAACAAAGTGTTTCTTAAAAATTAGAATAGAAATTAATAGAACTTTTGAAGTTTTTAAAATTGTCTTGGACAACAAGTCCACTTTAAGCGTTTCTGTGTTTATTTTTTTGTCCTAAATATGTTTGAGTGAATGGCCCTTATAATCGCGCAGTTGGTGTTTTTTTTGGAAATTTTGCAATCGCATTTTGCAATCAAAACCATGGGATTTTGCAATCGACAGTGGCAAGCTACTTGGCATACGCTAGAGAGAATAGTGTTTATCTTCACTATTGTGGCATATAGACATTTTGAAGATTGATTGAAGACAGTCCGTTTAAAATCAGGAAACTAATCACAGCTGGACGCTAAAGAAAAGAAGTTCTTCAAGGTTATTTGCTTTTTAGGGCAAATACTGAACCATTTAGTGTGTTCTGACGCTAAAGATATTACTTGCTCATACTTGTTTGATGATAAATTAACTGAAATGTAAAGAAAGAAGAAAAAAAAAACTCATGACATGTCAATTAGAACGCTCTTGGTAAATAGCTGGATAAAAAATGAAATGCATCAATATTATTTGCGGTTGAGAGCACTTGCCAACCCCTTCATCATTTAGTTACTTATGATGGACAATACATCACTTGTTCAGATTGCCTTGATGATAAGTTAAGCTAAGAATAGACAAAATTTAGGTCAGTAAGCGTTGGCTTGCCAACTGAGACGCTCATTGTTACTAACCGGATTAAAAAAGAAAAAAAAAAAAAAAAAACACAAAACCAAAACGCATCCACGTTAATTATGGGAACAAAGATTGTAATTCAATTGTAATTTAAAAGCAAAAAGAGAGAAAAAAAAATCTCAAGATAAAGAAAAACGGGACTTCGGCCATTAGAAGGAAAAGACAAATAACTCTCCTCCTTTACTAGTGTGGGACAAACTGCTACCCTACTTCTGGGTGACAAGAATCATGACTGGTAGCATTAAAACTACCCCTAGAATGCCTTTTTTTATTCCAAAAACTAGAGTGGTTTGCCTTCGAGCCGATTATAGTTTTTATCATCAAAATGTTCTTCCCTTCATCTCATGATTGAAATTAACCACAGGCTTATTATCTAAATAAAAACAGAACCTATTAGGACTATTTTATTCAAAGGTTAATTGCAAGTTTGATTAAAAATACATCTATTATAGTGCGTCTCAACCTTAATTGTCTTTGCTCCCCTAAAGGTTAGACACATTTACTGAATTGTAAAGGAACATGGCCTGCGTGTCTTTATTTGGGAAATTTTGTAATGATTCTTTCATAATACACCGTAGAACTTTTTACACTATCATCAATTAAGACATTGCGTTAAGTTATGTAACCTTACGAAACACACCTTGTCGGTAATGTAAGTAGTGCCAAGTAGACTCGAACCCTGCATAAAATTTTACGCTACGGAAACTTATGTTACGTTGTGAAAAATTCAACATAGTAGCATTAAAATGGAATTTCTGGGGTGAATAATAAATAAATTTGGAAGAAAATTAATAAAATTTTCGTAGAAAGCCTTTCACGCCTGATCAGGGTTTAAATCTTCATCCCACATTTTTAAGTTTTGAATAGTTGGCTTATGATGATTATGATGGCAATTAATTCAAGATTTACATTTGGATAACCAATGATGATTTTAGATGATGATAAAGATGGTTTTGTGGATTTTTATGCTAGCGTGAAAGGACTTATTCAAGATCGAAAGGTTACGCTTAACATAATGTAGCTTAATCACTTAGCCTAGAAAACTACGTACGTAATGTGAAAACCGATCACTGCTTTTTAGATAATCTTTAACGTCATGATAAAAACTACCTTATGTTGGGTATGAATAACATACCTACATGCGGGTTGGTACAAGGGGATCATGATGCTCAAAAATAGCAGCATTGAATATGTAGACCAAGGCCGTATCCAGGGGGGGGGGTTTACCCGGTTTGACCCCCCCCCCCCCCCGAAATTTTCGACCGAGTCGAAAATAAGTCGAAAATTAGTATAATCTAGGTAAAAATCAGTATAATTAGTCGAAAACTGAGTCAAAATTAGTAACCCCCCCCCCCCCGAAAAGTAAAAAATTAGTAACCCCCCCCCCCCCCCCCCCCCGAAAAAAAATCCTGGATCCGCCCTTGATGTAGACACTAAACTATTTGTTTTGTTTGCATCAACGGATGTTTATAAATGCCGTCCCTGGTCTTATTACATACGTAAGGATTTGATTTTGTGAATGGGGAGGGTGGAAAACATAAAAGACATAGATATACCTTGCATTCGGTCTAATTTGATCCCCTTTGAAAAATCACCGTATTCTTCTGATTATTTTTTTTGTATACTTCTAAGGGACTACGTCAATTCTCAAAAAGTGGATACCCTAATTTGCATAATTTTGAAGATCAGGCGAGCATAAGGGCCAAGTGAAGAAAAACAGTCACTCAAGCTAACACTCTCTATAATAAACTCAAATTCTTGCTTACTTTCGTCAGAAGATTAGAAACATCAGAAATTATTTCAAATTTGTCAATGTCTATCTATACAACCAAGGTGCTGAAAACCATCAAGTGGGGCCCTAACTTCATTTAAGAAGGTACCCATTTTTCTCGTTACCGTCGGTGCCGTCCCAAGTAAAACCCAATGGTTGTAATAGGAGCTGCAGTTCTATCTTGAATTCCCGATCTTAATTTGAAATCAAGGAGGCACGCTTGTGCCTCTATAAAGAGGCGACCCACCACAATGTTAAGCGATTTCCGGTCCTAGCGGTCGCAGAGAGACAGCGGTAATCGCATTTTGTAGCCCAAGCTCAAACTAAGAAACGTGCAAAATTTCACCCCCCTCCGACTTTATCTTCATGGGTAAAAGTGGGCCGGAAGTTTGACCCTCCGACCACAGCCCCCCTTTAACGTTGTCCGATTGGGTTGAAATTTAGAGGTTAAGCTTTCCTAGGGCCCGGGAGCTTATCCTCGAAATTTCAGCTCAATCTGATCACTCCTTCCCTGTTTTCCAAAAACCAAATATAGCCACTTAAAGTTCAAATTTTTTTTTTTTGTTATCCACGCCTACAGGCCACAGTTGGCAACTGATCCGGGTGAATGAGGACTCATTCGAAGCAGAATTCGACCTGTTAGGGCCTTTTGATATTTTCAGACCGAAAAAATTATCCCCCGAATTTACATTTACGAAAAACCTCGTTTTCCTATAAGAGCCCATGTTAATTTTTCCCACCACAGCCCCCCTTTAACGTTGTCTGATCGGGCTGAAATTTAGAGGATAAGCTTTCCTGGGGCCTGGGAGCTTATCCTCGAAACCCCCCGCTTTCGCAGCCTTTAAATAAATTTTTTTTTAAACTGAAAGTAAGGAGCGACATTAAAACTTAAAACGAACAGAAATTATTCCGTATATGAAAAGGGCTGGGCCCTCCTCAACGCCTCGCTCTTTACGCTAAAGTTTGACTTTCTCACAACTCTTTTTTTTAAACAATAAAAACTTTAGCGTAAAGAGCGAGGCGTTGAGGAGGGCACAGCCCTTTTCATATACGGAATAATTTCTGTTCGTTTTAAGTTTTAATGTCGCTCCTTACTTTCAGTTTAAAATTTTTTTTTTATTTAAAGGCTGCGAAAGCGGGGGGTTTGGGGGCCGGCAGCCCCCCAACTGTGCCTTCTAATTCCTGTACGTTTTAAGGTTCGAACTTGTGACTCAGCCTCTTTAACTCTTTAGAAAACGTAGTTTTTTTCAAATAATCCAAAGTGAAGAGTCTATTATTTGGAGCTTCTTTTGCGTGATTTGTCGTGCATATTTCTTCTATATTGTTCCTTTTTTTGTTTTGTGCATGTTTCCGATTAAGTTAAATAATCCCTTCTCAGATGGTACTTTTTTGTGCTTAATCCAACTCAAATAGGAAGCCACAGAAAGGAATGAGACAAGGATTTATAAACCCCTTGTAATTATAGCCTCCAATTTAATGACATAATTCTCCACTCTTTTAAACACTAAACCTATTTTTAATGTTAGCAACACTGACAAAAAGGGTATATCTCCAATTTGGATTTTTCAGACAAAGTTGCCTGTACTTTTTGATTTGACTTGTTTTGGCAGCTCCAGTCTCTACAGTGTTTTTTAAACACCAAAGGGCAAATTAGGCACCTATGGAGTGGCTTTTTTCAGGGAACGTTAATTCTGGTGAACGAAAAGCCATTTCAATCGGCCCACATCACCTGAAAAGCCATAATGAAAACACGCCTGTGTTTGTCAAGCATTTATGAAATTCCAACTTCGGTCGAGAAAGCTATATTGTAGACAGGACTTATTTAGTAACTACTCTAGACTATATATAGACTCTAGACTCTAGACTTTGCACGATACTCGATACGCAATTACAAATATGGAATACTCAATCTTATCATGTCAGTGGACCGATACTCTGGACAGGTGTCCATACCTTCGATGCCTGAAACTTGTTTGTACCTATTATTGCCCTTTTTTACCCTTGTTTTTACCTCGTTTGTATTTATTATTACCTATTATTACCCTTGTCTATTACCCTTTGCCTTATACTTGTTTGTACCAATTTCTGAAATATGGCCATTTCGCTTTACAAATGTCGCCTTAAAAATAAGTTTAACCATAGTACGGAAGGGTCACACTCCCGTACGCATTAATGTTTTGCGCGATATCTAATTATTCACCTAACTATAACTATAACACCTAACTATATATTAACAATGATCCTTTCTGGGCTATGTTAATACAAAAATTCCCAACAAGACAAACCTTAAAAACAAAAAACATATCCTTGAATCTAAACTGAATCGATTAATAAAAATTATGGTCCCTATATGCCTTACACTTACAAACCAACATTTCCAACTCTTTATCTCCATATTTTTATGTCACTGAATATAAAATCACCCCATTTCTCCCTATCAAAATATCTGGAAAGAATTTCCCCCCTTCGATCCTAACAATTCCTCACGAAGAACAAACAATAAATTAGATCATGGTTTTGATTAGAATCGGACTTCAGATTCCATTGCTAATAAAGTATATATTAACACCAACAGACAATTTGTTAAATAATAATTACTTTTTAGGCCTTAGAATCAGAAACAGCTTACAGGGGAGCAGTTACAGAGGCCAATGAACGTCATACCTCATTGATATTAACGAAGCGAAAAGTATTACAGGAAGTGAGAGACCTCATGATTCAAGGAGACCAAACTTTGAAAACTATTACGGTCGCCTATTTTCAGCTCCAGCAAGCCACCTCTGCTGCACCACCCGTCCAGGTAGGTCAATTCTAAAACATATGTATCAATTATTTTCTAAATTAATAATATTTTATTATTGATGTTCAAATATTGGCATTGGTTGCTTTCACCATTTAAAAAGAAAATTAATATAATCAGACACAAAAATATATTTGATCATAAATAAAATGTTTTGTATTGTTAGTATGATAACTTTTGTAAGACTCCAAATCAAACGGGCACAAAGACCTATTCTATTTTTAGCTCAATGAAACCCTCTCTGGGTCACCACCCGTCCGAGTATGTCCATTCTTTAACATGTATATTAATTATTTTCTAAGCTAATAATATCTTATTGACAAAAAATTACTATTGATTTTTAATGACTAATTAAGGCCAAATCGGCCTTAATTAGTCATTTAGTGAAGTGAAGTGAAGTCATTAAGTGAAGTGGAAAAATATCAAAAGAAACGAGCGAAATTAGGCCAATATTGCATACGAAATGGCAGATACGCTCTCATACATCGTATTTCCGCCTTTGTTGGTTTCTTTGGACATTTGATAAGAAAATGAGTATTATTAAGCGAAAAATATATTTAGTTTCAACAATTTATATTTCTAGAACAATAAGTTTCACAACACTCAATAAAAACCGGCATAAATACCCTCACCAACTTTTGGCACCAATTTGTTCTATTAAAAACTTGTACCAACACTCGTGCCACACTTGCACCAACTTGTTTAAAGTGAATTGTCGGTTTTAGTTTTAATTGTGACTGTTTTCGTTCAGTACCTAATCAAAAACAATAAAATATAAAAAAGATGGTCTAAAAAATAGAAAAATTTGGGTTTCATTTTAATTGTGATTGTTCGTCAAGCACCTGATCAACAACAATAAAAGATAAAAATGGTACATTGTATGTTTAGTCTGAAATATGTTGTTTTATTCTCTTGTTTTGGTCTGAAATTGGTTGTTTAGTCTGAACTCTGTTGCATTAATGTGTTTAGTCTGAAAATATTGAAAATCCGCTATGTGAAAAATTTATATGAATATTATTGATAATATTGTACTTAGAAAAAAATAGCTGAAAATTAGCTGCATGTCAAAAGGTTTCTTGAATCTTGCCAAAGATTTGATGCATAAAAGAAAGTTAAATTTGAAAAATAATACTGGGTTTTCATCAAGATCAGGTCTTTGTGAACCGGGCCGGTGCTGATTTAAATATAAATTTGGGGTAGTCGTTGGCTAACTTCGGAAGCTAAGAATATGTAAAATCGTGATAGCAGCTACCCAATTCTGGTGCCCCAGGATATCCAATAAATTAAATAGATGGTATGATAGTATCTTGGCTGACACAAGGATCCCCTTGTGCCCATTAGAAACTGTAGCAATTAAATATTTCCGTTCATTTTGACCTATTGGAAATTTATATATATACCTTCTCTTGGTTAGAGCAACCCTGAATAATCTATAGCAAACTTCATTTTTAATTCTTATGACTTTACATTTTTGGATCTCGGGGAGTGGGAGGTAGTACGTAGACAAATTTTTTTCCCGGTGTTCTTCAGTCTAGGTTATTAACTTATGTTTTTCCTGGCAAAATGGTTTTTGTAAGCAGACCATGTTGGTACATATTAAATATACAATTATATTATCTTCAGTACTTTATTTTCTGAGCACTGAAATTAGTAATCGGCATCATTAATTTCAAGTATCTTTAAACTTCTTGGGTACTGAAGAGGCCCAACCCGGATACCCGAAAAACAGCTTAAAGTCCCATTCACGATGAGATTTTTACCAATACCCAGGTTTGATACCAACTTAGGTCAATCAGATTCATCAGGTCAATCAGAATTTTTTGTTGGTATCAGCCTGTGAGAACTCTAACTGGGCTCAAATTAGTGCTAGCTAAACCGTGGCATTAGTAAATTCCCGTTGTGAATGGTCCTTAAGCTTTACTGAATTTGTGGTATCAAGAAATGTCCTATAAAACCTCTGAAAACTTTGGGTACACGATGCTTTTTTCAGGACATTTGACCTTTGGGTACTGCATAATCCAAATAAACTGTCAAATATATTCCTATGCCTCTAACAAGGCTGTATCCAAGCGGGGGACGGGTGTACCGGGTTTGACCCGCCTCGAAAGCTTTGCCCGACTCGTAAAAAAGTAACAAAAATGCAAATAAACAAATTATTAATTTCTTTTTTTAGTTTTTGTATCCCCCCCCCCCCCCCCCGAAAAAAACCTTGGATGTACCCTCGGCATCCAATAGCTAGATTTAAAAAATAAAAAAGGAAATAATGTACCGAAAATATGCAGCTGAAAAAAATGAAACAAGGATACTAAGGCCATTTTTCTTGGATATATTGCCGGTACTATTGTTTCTGTGATTTCATTCAATTAACATTTCGTTTCTTGGTTTTGTTTTTCTTTTCTTCTACTTCCTTTTTCTGAATTTTACCAAAGAAATATTCCCCATTTTCTTTGATTAATTGCAACTTTGATTTCCATATGTACAAACGACTTGCTTTTACTGTGACTTGGAGATCTTGTCCCAACCCCAAATGTTTTATTCCCAAAAACCCAGGATAAATGCGTCCCGACACGAGGACAGAGCATGTCATTGGACAAAATACACACGTTTTGTACTAAGACCCTATGGAAGACAAAATCTGGGAAAATTTACTAAACTTGATAAACAATACTTATAGGAATAGATATACAGCCCAAATTAGGTGTAACTTAATTTAACCTAGTTTTTTGACATCAAAATAATCAAACTTTAATATCGATATCATATGTTAGACTTTATAAATTTTTAATTTACTCATTGAGGTATATTTACATTAGGCACTTACTATTTTTTTACTCATGGTTCTTGATAAAATAAATCTAAATATTTGACCAAGCGGTTTGTTCCTTACTGCGGGGTTGACACATACGTAGTAAGCTCGAATCAAAACCCTCCTGACCTACAAACAAGTTTGGCTAAAATTTTGCATTTTCAGCTTAGTAAAAAAAAAAAAGTACTCAACTTCAATTTCATTCGCTGTAGCCAACGTTAAAAACTCTCATTTGGATCAGATCATGACCCGGTGAACATAAAAGCTTTCATGTAATTAAAGAATTATTATTTTTTGGCACTAATCCAAGACTTATTTTTTTAGTATCAAACATTATGTGAAACAAGTCGACTTTATGAAGTTGGGTCACACTATACTGATTTCCTGCGTCGGTTTGCTACTCAACATCGAGACGGAAATCTGACCTCTCAACAAACTATAACAAGACCAGACCCGTTTACCTTTGAACCATATGTGCCCGAGCGAAGCCTACCCAATGTTCTCGAAAAAGAGAGAAGCTCTCGGGGCTCACTTTCCATGGAGAGCAGCGAGGATTCTTCTGGAGGGAGTTCAAGTGGGCTGAGGAGTATGGGTAAGTAGAAGGGACATATTTATTTTTTTCAATTCTTAAGTATCTTTAATATACATATCCGGAAATTTCAATAGCCAAGCTTTTTGGGGGAAGGGTCAAAGGTGGGAATATGTGGAGGGTGGGAGGAGAAGGAGGAACTTGTGGTAGAAGAAATTACTCTTTAAGAGGAGGACAAGGATATTTACTAACTGACATAAGTATTAAAGTGAAATAATGGTTGAACCAGAGTACCCTGTGACGCGTTTAATAGTGTAGGTGTTGGTGGGGACTCAATTTCTAATCAGTATTGCTCATAGCTCCCTGAATGCTTGGAACGGTCAATTACAGTGGCTGAATCAAAGTAGCTATATTTGTTTTTAGAGGGGCGGGGATGAAGACTTTTCACACTAAATCTTAAGAAACTTTAAAAAGAATGATACAATTAGATGCTTTTCATTATGTAATTACTATTATATGACTTTGTCGTTGTTAGACTCTGCTCCAGAACGAGTTAAGCTTCTTTCGAAACTTCTCCTGACAATACATTTCTTTTTTTTTTTGTCAGCATGGGAGAATATGTTGCAATTCATTGCATATTTCCTTGCTTCGGGAATAGATTTCGAGTGTAAAAGATCATTATCTCTTTCTTTATTTTCTTTTTTGTAGAGGGAGGGGGGGGCTTGTAAACTTGCCTATTTGCTTCACATTTTTTTGAAGTTACGAAATTTAAGCACTGATTTTTCTGTATTACATTAGTCAAATGTATTCAAATGGAAATAAAACTGAACGGTTATATTTTCTTCTTTTTTTTTGCCTTTTGCACTCCTAGCTAAAGGATAATTTACATTTATAACAAAAATCATTACTTTTTTGAAGATACTGTTTAAAGGGCGAAACCAATCAAACTGAAAACAAAAAATTCTGGCTATAATACGGTTTCCTCTTTATTATTATTGATTTAGTTGTATATATATATATATATATATATATATATATATATATAATATATATATATATATATATATATATATATATATATATATATATATAAAAAAACTATGAATCTGAATACTATAAAATCTGAATGCTCTGCTAAATTTCATTTCTTAAAATCGTAAAATGCCGAAACCTAAACAGCATTTGAAGTGCACAGTGAGTTTACTTTATCAGCTGATTTAATGCCAAGAGTTATTAGATCTTTCAAGCTTCAAGAACTTGTCTCTTCAAGGTTTTTTTCCATGCAAATCACTCATTTTTTTTATTATTTCAGGAAGCGAGAGGGTAGCCCCTCCATTCACCCCGATTAACGCATGGGAGCCAACTTCCAGTGGAGTTTCTCACGTACCAAGTGGGCCCACCTTATACAGTGATACGGAGAGTGTTGGTTTCAAGTCATAGTACCCGGAGCAGAGACGGCTCCCCTCCTGCAAGTCCAATGATGCCAGCAAGGAGACTCGTAAATACGTCACAAGATGAAATTGAAGTCGAAACTGAAACAGGTTAGGACTCTTCTTCTCAAATGTGGTAACGGTTGTAGTTCCTTATGTTGCAGCATACGAAATTTAGAAGAGGGCAAAGAAGAAACAAAAAGATTGGTTTTTGGTTTTCTACTATTATTTTTGAACAGTTGTGGTAACGGTTGTGGTAACGGTTGTAGTTCCTTATGTTGCAGCATACGAAATTTAGAAGAGGGCAAAGAAGAAACAAAAAGATTGGTTTTTGGTTTTCTACTATTATTTTTGAGCTGTTGTTGTAACGGTTGTGGTAACGGTTGTAGCTCCTTATGTTGCAGCATACGAAATTTAGAAGAGGGCAAAGAAGAAACAAAAAGATTGGTTTTTGGTTTTCTACTATTATTTTTGAACAGTTGTGGTAACGGTTGTAGTTCCTTGTGTTGCAGCATACGAAATTTAGAAGAGGGCAAAGAAGAAAAAAAAGATTGGTTTTTGGTTTTCTACTATTATTTTTGAACAGTTGTGGTAACGGTTGTGGTAACGGTTGTAGTTCCTTATGTTGCAGCATACGAAATTTAGAAGAGGGCAAAGAAGAAACAAAAAGATTGGTTTTTGGTTTTCTACTATTATTTTTGAGCTGTTGTTGTAACGGTTGTGGTAACGGTTGTAGTTCCTTATGTTGCAGCATACGAAATTTAGAAGAGGGCAAAGAAGAAACAAAAAGATTGGTTTTTGGTTTTCTACTATTATTTTTGAACAGTTGTGGTAACGGTTTGGTAACGGTTGTAGTTCCTTATGTTGCAGCATACGAAATTTAGAAGAGGGCAAAGAAGAAACAAAAAGATGGGTTTTTGGTTTTCTACTATTATTTTTGAGCTGTTGTTGTAACGGTTGTGGTAACGGTTGTAGCTCCTTATGTTGCAGCATACGAAATTTAGAAGAGGGCAAAGAAGAAACAAAAAGATTGGTTTTTGGTTTTCTACTATTATTTTTGAACAGTTGTGGTAACGGTTGTAGTTCCTTATGTTGCAGCATACGAAATTTAGAAGAGGGCAAAGAAGAAAAAAAAGATTGGTTTTTTGTTTTCTACTATTATTTTTGAGCAGTTGTGGTAACGGTTGTGGTAACGGTTGTAGTTCCTTATGTTGCAGCATACGAAATTTAGAAGAGGGCAAAGAAGAAACAAAAAGATTGGTTTTTGGTTTTCTACTATTATTTTTGAGTTGTTGTGGTAACGGTTGTGGTAACGGTTGTAGTTCCTTATGTTGCAGCATACGAAATTTAGAAGAGGGCAAAGAAGAAACAAAAAGATTGGTTTTTGGTTTTCTACTATTATTTTTGAACAGTTGTGGTAACGGTTGTAGTTCCTTATGTTGCAGCATACGAAATTTAGAAGAGGGCAAAGAAGAAAAAAAAGATTGGTTTTTGGTTTTCTACTATTATTTTTGAACAGTTGTGGTAACGGTTGTAGTTCCTTATGTTGCAGCATACGAAATTTAGAAGAGGGCAAAGAAGCAAAAAAAAGATTGTTTTTTTGTTTTCTACTATTATTTTTGAACAGTTGTGGTAACGGTTGTAGTTCCTTATGTTGCAGCATACGAAATTTAGAAGAGGGCAAAGAAGCAAAAAAAAGATTGGTTTTTTGTTTTCTACTATTATTTTTGAACAGTTGTGGTAACGGTTGTAGTTCCTTATGTTGCAGCATACGAAATTTAGAAGAGGGCAAAGAAGAAAAAAAAGATTGGTTTTTTGTTTTCTACTATTATTTTGAACAGTTGTGGTAACGGTTGTAGTTCCTTATGTTGCAGCATACGAAATTTAAAAGAGGGCAAAGAAGAAAAAAAAGATTGGTTTTTTGTTTTCTACTATTATTTTTGAGCAGTTGTGGTAACGGTTGTGGTAACGGTTGTAGTTCCTTATGTTGCAGCATACGAAATTTAGAAGAGGGCAAAGAAGAAACAAAAAGATTGGTTTTTGGTTTTCTACTTTTATTTTTGAGTTGTTGTGGTAACGGTTGTGGTAACGGTTGTAGTTCCTTATGTTGCAGCATACGAAATTTAGAAGAGGGCAAAGAAGAAAAAAAAGATTGGTTTTTGGTTTTCTACTATTATTTTTGAACAGTTGTGGTAACGGTTGTGGTAACGGTTGTAGTTCCTTATGTTGCAGCATACGAAATTTAGAAGAGGGCAAAGAAGAAACAAAAAGATTGGTTTTTGGTTTTCTACTATTATTTTTGAGCTGTTGTTGTAACGGTTGTGGTAACGGTTGTAGTTCCTTATGTTGCAGCATACGAAATTTAGAAGAGGGCAAAGAAGAAACAAAAAGATTGGTTTTTGGTTTTCTACTATTATTTTTGAACAGTTGTGGTAACGGTTGTGGTAACGGTTGTAGTTCCTTATGTTGCAGCATACGAAATTTAGAAGAGGGCAAAGAAGAAACAAAAAGATTGGTTTTTGGTTTTCTACTATTATTTTTGAACAGTTGTGGTAACGGTTGTAGTTCCTTATGTTGCAGCATACGAAATTTAGAAGAGGGCAAAGAAGAAAAAAAAGATTAGTTTTTGGTTTTCTACTATTATTTTTGAACAGTTGTGGTAACGGTTGTGGTAACGGTTGTAGTTCCTTATGTTGCAGCATACGAAATTTAGAAGAGGGCAAAGAAGAAACAAAAAGATTGGTTTTTGGTTTTCTACTATTATTTTTGAGCTGTTGTTGTAACGGTTGTGGTAACGGTTGTAGCTCCTTATGTTGCAGCATACGAAATTTAGAAGAGGGCAAAGAAGAAACAAAAAGATTGGTTTTTGGTTTTCTACTATTATTTTTGAACAGTTGTGGTAACGGTTGTAGTTCCTTATGTTGCAGCATACGAAATTTAGAAGAGGGCAAAGAAGAAAAAAAAGATTGGTTTTTTGTTTTCTACTATTATTTTTGAACAGTTGTGGTAACGGTTGTGGTAACGGTTGTAGGTCCTTATGTTGCAGCATACGAAATTTAGAAGAGGGCAAAGAAGAAACAAAAAGATTGGTTTTTGGTTTTCTACTATTATTTTTGAGCTGTTGTTGTAACGGTTGTGGTAACGGTTGTAGTTCCTTATGTTGCAGCATACGAAATTTAGAAGAGGGCAAAGAAGAAACAAAAAGATTGGTTTTTGGTTTTCTACTATTATTTTTGAACAGTTGTGGTAACGGTTGTGGTAACGGTTGTAGTTCCTTATGTTACAGCATACGAAATTTAGAAGAGGGCAAAGAAGAAACAAAAAGATTGGTTTTTGGTTTTCTACTATTATTTTTGAGCTGTTGTTGTAACGGTTGTGGTAACGGTTGTAGCTCCTTATGTTGCAGCATACGAAATTTAGAAGAGGGCAAAGAAGAAACAAAAAGATTGGTTTTTGGTTTTCTACTATTATTTTTGAACAGTTGTGGTAACGGTTGTAGTTCCTTATGTTGCAGCATACGAAATTTAGAAGAGGGCAAAGAAGAAACAAAAAGATTGGTTTTTGGTTTTCTACTATTATTTTTGAGTTGTTGTGGTAACGGTTGTGGTAACGGTTGTAGTTCCTTATGTTGCAGCATACGAAATTTAGAAGAGGGCAAAGAAGAAACAAAAAGATTGGTTTTTGGTTTTCTACTATTATTTTTGAACAGTTGTGGTAACGGTTGTAGTTCCTTATGTTGCAGCATACGAAATTTAGAAGAGGGCAAAGAAGAAAAAAAAGATTGGTTTTTGGTTTTCTACTATTATTTTTGAACAGTTGTGGTAACGGTTGTAGTTCCTTATGTTGCAGCATACGAAATTTAGAAGAGGGCAAAGAAGAAAAAAAAGATTGGTTTTTTGTTTTCTACTATTATTTTTGAACAGTTGTGGTAACGGTTGTAGTTCCTTATGTTGCAGCATACGAAATTTAGAAGAGGGCAAAGAAGAAAAAAAAGATTGGTTTTTTGTTTTCTACTATTATTTTTGAACAGTTGTGGTAACGGTTGTAGTTCCTTATGTTGCAGCATACGAAATTTAGAAGAGGGCAAAGAAGAAAAAAAGATTGGTTTTTTGTTTTCTACTATTATTTTTGAACAGTTGTGGTAACGGTTGTAGTTCCTTATGTTGCAGCATACGAAATTTAGAAGAGGGCAAAGAAGAAAAAAAAGATTGGTTTTTTGTTTTCTACTATTATTTTTGAGCAGTTGTGGTAACGGTTGTGGTAACGGTTGTAGTTCCTTATGTTGCAGCATACGAAATTTAGAAGAGGGCAAAGAAGAAACAAAAAGATTGGTTTTTGGTTTTCTACTATTATTTTTGAGTTGTTGTGGTAACGGTTGTGGTAACGGTTGTAGTTCCTTATGTTGCAGCATACGAAATTTAGAAGAGGGCAAAGAAGAAACAAAAAGATTGGTTTTTGGTTTTCTACTATTATTTCTGAGCAGTTGTCTGTATTTAAACAAAATTTCAGGCATGAAACGTGTGATTGAAGTAATTTTGAAATTAAAAGATCAATTTTATAATTTTGTGAGTTAAAAAGTGGACATGGAACGGTATTGACATAACTGATTCGGATCCAAAACGGATTGAAGAAACAGATTGAGTGTGCCGGGTTTCGGAATATAGGCTAAAATCTTAGTTCGAAAAGAAATGACATAAATCACCTTTTTCTAATTACAATAGCCGTCATTTTGGGACCTGGCTTAAGCTTTGAATCTTTCGCCCCTTTTAAACAGAAGTTAAAAGCGACTCGTGCTAATAGTAACCGAAACTCTAAAAACCAGAATCTTGATAACAATATATACATAAAAATATTAGATTTTTGCTAATGCTAACTATAATAATTCATTATGGTTAGACTTACTTCTCAAAATTATGATTTGTGAAAACTTGTGTCATTATAGAAAAAGAGAAAATAGGTACTAAGAGGGTTGTTATTTCAATAAAATAGCATTATTGTTTCCAGCATGTCCAATAACTCTGACCCCAAAAAAGGACAAACACAAAAACTCAAAGTTTCACTTTTTGTTTCTCCAGGAAAGTGGGTTGCGAAAGTGGGTTGCGAGTTCGTTTTATTTTTGTCCTTTTTTTTAAATAATACCAGGTCAATACTTATACTATATATGGTAAAAATTGGTTTTTAATAAAGGAAGCGAGCCCCCCCCCCCTAAAGGTTAAATCAGACGCAGAGGAAAATAAGCTGCTAAGCCTAGAGTAAAAATAATATAATACAATTAGAGCCAGGATATAGTTTTTCATCAGACACCATGAATGAGTAGAGAATATAGAGTTTGTGTTGTTCCCTCTTATAGTTTTACTATTTACTTTTAGCAAATTCGATTTTCTTGCTTCTGTATCAGATAGAAAAAGGTTTTATTTTCCTTCCCATGAGTCCCGTAAGAAAGAGTCAGGGGTGATACCCCTTCGTGAGAAACAAGAAGATATAAACAGAAATGAAAAAGAGATAAATGAGATTTATGCCCATTTAAACTCTCGTAAAAAAGCACCTGTTTGTATATGTCCTACCTCAGAAAATCTTCTTGTGGCACTCTTGATCGTCCCTATAAATATTCCATTATTTAACTTTCTCAATACGACCTTTTGGCTTCTTTTTCTAGCGTATAGGCATTGCTTAAAGCTCTTACTAAAGTTGCTTAAAGTACTATAATATCTTATTCATTTTTCTAATAAACAATCTGTAATAAACAAAATTGTAATGAACAATTTTAATAAAAAATCGATCTCCCTGTTTTTATACACTCTTAGATTTCTTGTGTAGCAAGATTAGGGAGCTACTACCCCAAAGTTAGATCCAAAGAGGCCCGACCCAGTTACCGAAGAACCGATTTTAGTTCTATTGCTTGCTTAATAATCCAGTAAAAATACGGTTTTGAACCGGCATTTGAGCAACAGAAATGTTTTTGGTACCAAAATGTTCAAACAAAATTCGCTTAATAACATATCCAAAATTGGCAGAACAGAAATACACCTTTTTTCAGGAAAAAAAGGGGAAATCCTCATTTTTAAGTTTCTGCAACATTTTCGGGATTTAAAGGTCGATTTGTATTAACTCAAGTCTAGGGAGGACAAATATGACATCAGAATTTAAACATTGCATTCCTTTAGTACCCCATTTCTAACCAAAGCGAGCTCAGAAGGGGTAAAAGTACCATTTGTGGAATCATAATAATATAATACACAATTAAAAAAAAATATATAATTGAAAGGTCATTTCCCATCAATTCAGGCCTGGGAAGACTTAAAATTATATCAGAATTGGAAAATTCGGTCGCTTACTACAACATTTCACTCTAAGCAAAAATGCCATTAGCGGTTTTATAATAATCTAATACATAATTGTAAAACATTCAGAAATGGGGTACTAAGTGATGGAATTTTCTATTTCTGATGTCATTTTCGGTCTTCCCAGACTTTCAATCTTGCAAATATTCCACAAATTTAAACCCGAAATTTTCCCCCTCTAAGGGGTATGCACGGCTGATTATGGCAAATTTTGGATATGTTATTAAATAAACTTTTTTGAAAATTTTGGTGCAGCAAAATTTCAGTAGCTCAAATGCTGAGGTTTGGTCTTATTTTTTGTAGTTCTACTAGACTTTAAGGTTTTCATTCCTAGATATTGGCGTTAAGCCAATTTCTGTAAATTGTACCAAATGGACTTGAAACTTGAATCATTGAATTCATTAGTTTCAGGTCTGTTCATTCACCGATTCAGAATTATGATATCACATAAACTTTTTCGTAGAGCACATTCTAGTCTCGCTTAAAAAAACACGATAATTTTTGTATTTCCGCCGGTTTTTGAATATTTTTCAACGTATTTTTCAGTCTAGAAAATACATAGGAAACTTCACAATTTAATTCGGTAGATGGGTAAAACCGAATACCAGCTATCAAATGATGAAAAAGTTGTCGTCTCAAGCTGAAAAATTAAAACCGTAGGACTGCTAAAAAATAATATAACAAAAACTTGTTATGAAATTTAATTCAGTTGATGGATAAAAGTGAATATCAGCTATCAAGTGATGGAAAAATTGTCGTCTTAAGTTTAAAAATTAAAACCATAGGACTGCAGAAAAATAACATAGCACAAATTTGCACCGAGGCCATGTATCTGAAGACCACAGGTTACTATTGATGATATTTGATATGCTTTTTTCTGTTCCAAAAACTTGGTTATAACCCAACTTCTTTTAGAATTCACTTTCGCTTGCAATCATGTCAACTGAACATTATCATTAAAAGCAAGTGATTTATAATAACTATGCCTACAACATAAGTTTATTAATTCAAGTCTAATACAAATGATGACAATTTATCATACTCTGACACCTGCTCTAAATTATTATGGTTTACTTCATGACAGATATTAATTTAAAGTGTGCGGTACTTACCAAGCCATTTAAAGAATTTTGAGGTAAAATTTGAACTCTTAGTTTTTGAAACTTTGAAGCATAAGGGCCAAAGACAGATCTAGAGCAAAATCTTGCGCAATGTGACCAAGAGTGAATCCAGAAATTTTTTAGGAGGGGGGCAAAATAGGTTGATCCGATAAACTTGCGTTAGGAGCAAATTTAAGTAAAGCAAACTTGCGTTAATTACGTAAATTACACTACTTTAGATTACGTTACGGGGGCGCGCCCCCTTGCCCCTCCCCAGGTTCCTCCACTGAATGTGGCAGGGGCGACAATAATCGACCAAATTGACAAGTGTATTTGAAAAAAAGGTAAAAAAGAAAAAAAAAACAAATGAAGGCACCAGAAAAATCTTGGAAGGGGGAACGGTTCCCAACCCCCTGGATCCACCCCTGATAAAGGCTTTGAAGCTCTTGAGGCAAAATTGAGGGTTCTAGTTGGCGTACTTATGAGGTGATATACCAAGCCGTAATTTCTATTAACAAGTAATGTCGTTCAGGGAAGGCAATTGAGGGGGGTAAGGAGAAGGTAAGGAGGGGGGAAAAGATACCTGTGTACAAGCCTGAACTAATACTTCAATAATTTAAATTAAGAGTGACCTAAGACACATTCTTTGGTCTGGATACGAAGGTCCATCAAATTAACGAGCAAAAATTACAGAACTTAGCTAAAAAGGACGTTTCTTAACTTAAAGGGGACAATTTGAAAGTAAAAATTCAAATACATTGGAAGGGGGACGATATGACACTCGTATGCATTTCATTGATACACCTAATTTAAGGGTTGTTGGTTGATAGTTAAAAAGGTAATGGTTTTTACAATTGCGGAAGACAAATTCCATTTTCTTAAGCAATTACCATAATCAAGGCAACGAGTTGACAAGGTTCATTATTTATCTAAATGGAAATCTTGTGTTTTAAACAACAGAGCCAAAAGTTTTTCAAGTGCCTTACTCTGTTAATTTACAAAACTACTAAATTACTAGCGTTTCTGTTTCTATTTAAAAGGGTGTTAACCTTTCCCATTTGCGTTATGTAATTAGCAGCATCCCAAATGAACGATCTTCTGTGACTAAATTATTATCCTCATCCTAACTGTGACAATTATGGTTTAAAATGTTTTTAAGCTACCATGCCCTTCTTTTTGACATAGAATAGTCGTTTTAAAAAAGGTAGTTTTTTATATTAATTGAATATTTCACAGGTTATTTTGACCATGTCCATGAAAAAAAGTGGGAAAAATTCAAGCGATGAACTTCAAACAAAGTATTGTCAGTTTTTATTTTAGTATACCAAATCGTAGTGCGTGGCCGTGGGCACCCCCCCCGTGAATCTTATATTTTCTGTAACATCTGATACTTCTTATTCTAATTATCAAATGATTTTTTTTATATGATTGCCCCTCCGCCCCAAAAATTTTTAGTGCCCCCCCTCAACAAAGAAAATATTTATTATATTGCCCTCCCGAAAAATAAATAATCTAGGGAACGTGTCTGCACCGATGTATGGTGAAGGAGCTGTCCAAAAGCTGTTTCTTATTCTAGAAACATTTCGATCATTTCTTAGATTAGACTTACTCGGATTGGTAAAACAAAATATTTGGTACTCAAAACCAAAAAAAAAACTATTGTTCTTTCTTGGTATTATCAATTTTTGGGGAGGAGAATGGTTTTCCTAGTAACTCTATAAACTTAAGAATTGATCCCGTGCTTATAAAATATGATGCAGACGACAATGATGAACTATCTGATTCTGTGTCCTCAGTACCTGATTCCGAATCTGATGAATCAATTAAACATAAACAAGTAGGAATATTTCTCCCATCAAAATCATGTTCACTTTCAGAACGTTGAATTAGTCCATACAGATGTTCATTTTCCTCTGTTAATTTTCGTATTTCCTCATTTGTGATTCTGATTTTTTCTGGGGTTTCGTCCATTGGCTCAAACCACAGTTTATATAATTATCCAGTACGATCTTTCCCTATCTCACCCATTATAAAAACCCGGACCAAGGTGCGAGTGCTCCAGAGAACGTTTTTGCAGATAGAAACATAGGCGGCATCAGATCTTTTCACGGGTAGAGAAGTCAGACTGTGATCTAATCGGAAACAAGTGGAAACCCGCTTTTACGAATAATGCACTTTGTTGGAAACAATCGGAAACAGACTAACCCGCTAATGCAGAAAGAAGTGGGAGGAGCTTTTTGTTCGTACCGAGAATGAAGACCAGAAATGATCTGCGATAAACTTACTGGATAATTCTATAAACTGTGGCTCAAACAAAGGAATCTCCAGCTCATTGATTTTGGTCACACTTTCGTTACCTATAATAGCATCATCTTCTTCATTGCTAGATGTCATTGCCTGTTTTAAATATCGGCAATTTCATCTTCTAAATAAACATATTCGGAAAAAAGTTCCCAATTAGTCATATTTGTCAAAATATCATACTTGGTTTTTTCATAGTCACTGGAAAATTCACGATGCAAGTATTCACCCTCATTTAACTGAGGAAGATAATAGTCATCGGATGGCTCACTTTCTCGGGGGTTGGGGACATCATTTATTTCATCAAGTAGATGCGAATCTTCCCAAGGATCATGCTCACCCATTATGAATTCAGTTGTATTGTAAGGGACAACGACGTGCTTATAACGACCCTTTCTTAGTAACGGAGCACAGTTCGTATATTATCCAGTATGATCATTCTCTATCTCAACCATTATAAAAACCCGGACCGGGGTGCGAGTGCTCCGGAGAACGTTTTTGCAGATATAAACATAGGCGAAGTCAGATTAGCGGGAATACAGGTTAGTCTGTATCCGATTGTTTCCATCAAAGTGCATTGAAACAAACGGAAACAGACTAACCTGCATTCCCGCTAATGCAGAAATAAGTGGGAGGAGCTTTTTGTTCACGAAGACCAGAAATGATCTGCGATAAGCTTACTGGTATATTCTGTCTACTGTGGTAACGGAGTTACCCTTTCACCGTTACTAAGAAAGGGTCGTCCAATTTTAGTTTTTTATTTTAAGGTTTGGTTTTTGTATTCATCAGTTTTATTCTACACTGAGGACGGTCAAGCGGAGGTCTTGACTTAAATATTTGCGTAATTTTTAAATCTTTTCACTGGCTGTTAATTGTCTTCGTTTTCTTCCTTTCTTCGCCATTTTATGTTTTATCATGATTAGCCAGTGTGGTCTCAGAAATTATTTACGACTAGCTTAAAAGAGTGTTAGTTTTTCTTATCTGCGTTTTGTAATTAGCAGCATCTCAAATGAACTGTCTACTGACTAATTCGTCATTACGGATGAAACTAATTTATAATCTTCGCTGTAATTATGACTATTGTTGTTTAAAATCTCATCGAGCTACACAACTGTTCTTATTGACATAAAATAGTTAATAAATTTGAAGTTTATTGTAAAATTTGGAAATATTATTTTTTCATTTTTATTTTAACATTTCAGAAGCTAATTTGACTAAGATCATAAAATAGAGCTGGGAAAATTTTCTGAAAAAAGGAATCCAAATGGCAAAGTTCCAACGGAGCATTGCTGGTCTGCAGTGGTGTCAATTCACAAAAATTAGAGGGGGAGCAGAATTTATTTTCCGAATCTAAGGGGGAGGAGGAGGCAATTCTTTTTCAATGAAAATACCAAAAGTGGTATTTTCAATGAAAATACAAAAATAAGGCATTTCAAAACCTAGGAAGGGGGCAAAAATTTCTAGGGAAAACTGCCCCCTGTGCTCCTATTGACGGCTAATTCTGGTTTTCAAGATTGATGTCTAGTTTAAATACGGCCATAGTCTAAAGATTTTCTTGGCTTTTTCTTGTATGCTTGAGCATTGTGGATGGCCTGCAACGTATCTTAGCATAGACTTGTTCAAATTCTTAGAAAAAAGCAACAACATAGTACTCCCTACCAAAAAAATCTTTTTTCGTCATGTTCTGGTATTTACCCTTTTTTAAGAAAGGGAGGTGTCCTAATGCCCTTTTTAAGTAAAAAGTTAATCAAGCTCTTTAGTGCCAAAACTTTCAATATAATTTAAAAGTGGATTTGTCAAATTTGGCTACTTAAAGTTTCATTTGTTGATAGATGTCAGCGTGGTCGTCGTCATACCTGCATACTGGTTTGGGTAAGAGAATCTCAGCTAAAATTGGGTTATTGGCCCAGATACGTTGGACCGATTTAGGTCTAAGCATATTTCAGTGAAACATGTACCCCCCCCCCCCCTCCCTCCTCCCGAGGTGAAATCTACTTATCTCTCTTTCTGGTTGGAGGTGTTATTTATATAATTATTTGCCTGTAGGTGATACCCCACAATCACCAGAAGGAGTGACATCAGAGAGACACTCTTCGATGTCAAAAGCAGCCTGCTCTCACACGTTCAAAAAGCTGAAGACTCCTGCAAGATGTCGCGAATGTGATTCCTACGTGTATTTTCAAGGAGCGGAATGTATTGAGGTATACTTTTATGCTTCTTCTTCTTTTTTACGTTAATTGCCTGCTTTGCTTGTATATGTTCCGTTATATGTTTCTATTTCATATCGTCAGTCGGGTATCAGACGGACATATCTATATTATTTAAAATTTTCAGAAGAGCAAAGGAAAAGACCCACAACTTTTTTATTTCATCTCGTATAACTGTAAAATGAAAAAACAATCGGTACGTAAAATCAATATGTATTGATCCGTTTTTCTTTTACGCTAATGGGAGGGGAAATAAAAAAGATGTGAGTTTTGTTTTCTGCTCTTCTGAAAATTTACAATTATGGAGCTAAGTCCTTTTGATTCCCAACTGACGACATGCTTATTATGCTCGATTTTATATGGAATTATATGTTTAATTAAACCTACATTTTTAAATGTTTTGATTTTATTTCATCATTTATGTTCTTATGTTTCGACTATATATTTTATTTTATGCGTTATTTTTATGTTTTAATGTTATTTATGATCACGTGTGATAATTCTGAAGTTCGCCCTTACGCCCCTTTTCTCAGAAACATCATTGTGAGGTTCCAACGAAGAAAATAAATTATATTGAAAGTTTTGGCACTAAAGAGCTTGATTAACTTTTTACTTTAAAAGGGCACACTGGAGCAGGATGGGAACAGGTCACAAGAAAAGATTTAAAGGAAGTAGAAACTTTGTGGGGGAAAGTAAATAGGGAAGCTATAAAAAGAATATGGTGCAAGAGAAGCATCTGCAGCTGAGTCGGCCGACAGATGTTGTGATATATTATCAGTCGTAGGCTAGTATTCACTGAAAATAAGAGATACTTGACAAGTAAGATATTTGAAAGTAAGAGACATTCTTATTTTATGTGTTATTTTTATGTTTTAATATTATTTGTGATCACGTGTGATAACTCTGAAGTTCGCCCTTACGCCCGTTTTCTCAGAAACATCATTGTGGCGTACCTGAAATTCTTGTTACCTTCGACACTTTATTTGTGACTGAACTGGTGATCTGTGATTTAACGTATACAGAAAATAATAACTCACAGAACAAGAACAATAAAAATAAACACACCAAAAAGACACAAAATAAACACTATGGGTAAAAATAGAAACTATGAGCTTAGTTATAAGAGCGGTATCACTAAAGTCAGTGTTTTTGGCACCAGGGTTAGGCTTCTTGATGTAAAGTAAAGATTGCAGCAAAGCCATATCCAGGAGGGGGTGTGCGGTTTGATTCTACCCCTCCAACAAATAAATCCAATTCATCAAAAGGTAACAGAAATACTTATAAACTTTTGATGCGTTTTTGAAGTTTCTTTTTGTAACCCGCCCCCTGAAAAAATAACCTCGCCCCAACAAAAGTCCTTTATACTCATTTGTGTTGCAGATTACTAATTCTGGTATCCAAGAAATATAAATTACCAAGGCGATAAATAAAAGTTCAAATAGGTATAAAATCCTTTAATAGACAGTGTTTCACAAAAAGTGATAAAAATTCACAAAAATACCAGATATTTCGGCCACATATGCAGTGACCGTCATCAGTAGTAAAACTAAATTAAAACAATTTAAAACAATAATTTATGTACGAAATCAAATAAAACTACATATTTTTCAATTCTCTAATTCTTTTCAAAGCAAAGAATTAAGCAAAAACTTAAAAGAATTTTACAGAGTAATGTTCTTAAAAGAGTCTTTAAAAAATAAAAGAAGTCAAGAATTCAATTTTCCATGAAAAAGATCTCCGTAGGAAGTTGTTCATTTTTTGGTGGTAGTGGGCACCAAATTAAAAAAAAAAACCTGGGTGAAAGTCAGCAAAAGAGTTAAAAACATATGGGACCAAACAGCTTAAGAAGGTTTAGCTTTCCGTTGCATGTGTAGTCTTCTTTGGAAATCAATAGATTGTTAATGTTCGAATTATTATGGATGAAAAGCGTTGCTAATTTTTTTAATGATTTCTAAAATAGCAACACCGATAACACCGACAAAAACGTGGTACTGCCCTAAGAAGATCTCCGTATGAAGTTTTTGGTAGTAGTGGGCACCGAATTTAAGAAAGAATGAAATGGGAAATCAATAGTTCGTTAATATTCCAATTTTACTTACGAAAAATGCTGCCAAATTTAGCTAATTAGTTATTTAATTTCTTGTTCCAACGTACAAATAAACTTTCAAATGGGGATAAATCCATTTATTTAGACAGTGAAAAAACAGGTACAAAAGTCCAGATATTTCGGTCACATATACAGCGACCGTCTTCAGTAGAAATACTAAAATAATAAATTTGAAACTAGCATATTTATATGTAACAAAATAAATAACTTATCGGGTCATTCACAAAATAATGAATTTCCGGATTATTCACTGGATTATTTTCAGAGAGAGTTCATTGACAAAGTTCATTCAAAGTTCTTGATTTAAATTTTCTTCTTTAATCTTGCCCTCTTTAATCTTCTTTAATCTGAAAATAATCCAGTGAATAATCCGGAAATTCATTATTTTGTGAATGACCCGATAAGTTATTTATTTTGTTGCATATAAATATGCTAGTTTCAAATTTATTATTTTAGTATTTCTACTGAAGACGGTCGCTGTATATGTGACCGAAATATCTGGACTTTTGTACCTGTTTTTTCACTGTCTAAATAAATGGATTTATCCCCATTTGAAAGTTTATTTGTTCGTCTTAGAACGGCAGTGTGGTCTAAGAACACAACACCTAATTTAAAGGTGTTACGTCGAAAATTGTTCCAACGTAGAAACATTCACGTAAATAGGGTAGTGCCATAAAAATTTCCTAAAAGCAACCAAAAGTAAAATTTTGGAATATCAGGGTTTTCAGGCATGACCTAAAACCGAAGGGGGTTCCAGGATTTTTTTTTGTCCTTGGTAGTTCAAACATGTCTAAAAACAGAGTTGTTAATTTTTCATATAGGAAAATTGATAAAGTGATGGAGATGACATGAGAGTGCTTCTATGTGCAAGGAGTACCTGTAGAACTAATGATTTAACTGTTTCGCTAGGAAAACAGGAGTCAGTAAAATCACCACTCCTCCACCTCCCCCTTGTGAACTAAATTGTAGGGTTATAAGAATTAAGGTTCGTTTTTGTTAAAATGAATTTTTTATGCATGATTTGTTAATAATAATGTCCTTTCCGAGTGATTAGCGCACTAGACTTAAGCTCCTTTGTCCGTGAGGACAAAGGTTCGAGCCCAGGTGTTGCTGATTATTGGGTTTGGAACGGGAGTCAGTAGCGTGACTCTGTCAGCTCAGCCAGAGTCGCCCCAGCTCTAAATTGGTACCTGGACAAATATGGGGAAGGTAAACAGGGTTCGTGCTTAACTTAAAATGTGTTCTCAGCGACTTTACGAACCTTGTTCTCACGGACCTTATGTAAATAATTTAGGTAGACCTACTTGACCCATATAAAACCATTGTAAAGCCTGATAGAAATGACTTTCTAAGGTAAATTTTTTTTCAGTGTGGTTCTACTTCATATAAAATGTAATCTCATGGACTTTTAGGACCTTGTTCTTGAGGGACTTATGTAGGTTACTGGAGTAGGCTTACTTAACTAATGTAAGACCACTGCAAACCTCACTCGTTCTGACTTTCTAAGCTAACTAATTTTTTTTGTAAGTGTGGTTGTGCTTCGCAGAAAATATATTCTCATGGACTTTATGGACCCTGTTCATGGGTAGCCCTAACCTGACTAGACATGATTATCTAAGCTTACTTTTTTTTTCCAGTGTGGCCTTGCTTCACATAAAAAGTGTCTAGAAGTTTTAGCAATACAATGTGGGCACAAACGATTACCTCGAAAAATGACAACATTTGGCGTAGATCTGGCTCAACATTTGGCGGAAGTTGGATCAGGCCCCATACCTCGGCTGCTGATTCGCTGCGTAAATGAAATAGAAGCAAGAGGTCTTCAGATAAATGTAAGAAAGTTTTATGGTGACTACTTGAGCTACGCCACTTCTTTAATTCTTTTGTTGGCTGATAACGTAAATTTTATTTTTGCAATTGAAAAGTTTTTAAAGTAAATTTAAAATATGGCCCTCAAACTTCTAAAAGTCTGCAGAAGTAGATTTTTAGGGCTCTTATTTCATTCTCTGCTTCGTAAGTAATTTACGCTCTAAATTCTAGCCATTTATTTACCTATTATAATAATATTTTTGTATCAGGGACAAAGCCAAAATTCCCAGTTGTACTAATTTCTGTAGGGAAGGAAATAAATGGAATAGAGTAGTTTGGTCGACAAGAAAAATGGCATACTAAACGCAAATTAGTCTACTAATTAGTGGCTTGCTAAAGCTCACTAGGGCTGGAGGAGGGGGTAATATGTTTCTGTGAAAGATTTCGCCAATGGGATATGTTTAAGTGAATCTTCTCTGGGGAAATACTCCAAGTTTTACTATGTTTGGGTGGGGGGCACTTTTTTCCTTATAATGGGATATCGTGTAAGTACGTGTTAAAGTTAATATAGCATACAGTAATTTGACTGTCAACTTATTCTTAAGAATGTTTATACAGCTAATTAATTTAGTAAATAGTTACGTAATTTTTTTTGTTTGGGGGGGGGGGAATTTACCTCTGATTTGACCATCAACTGATATTCCATCTATTCATTTAAGTTCTATCAATGAGCATAGTACTCCTTAAAACTCAACTATTTCAGCTGGAGTATAACAGGAGGAGGGGGTAAAATTTACCTCTGATTTGACCATCAACTGATATTCCAGCTACTCATTTAAGTTCTATCAATGAGCATAGTACTCCTTAAAACTCAACTATCTCAGCTGGAGTATAACAGGAGGAGGGGGTAAAATTTACCTCTGATTTGACCATCAACTGATATTCCAGCTACTCATTTAAGTTCTATCAATGAGCATAGTACTCCTTAAAACTCAACTATTTCAGCTGGAGTATAACAGGAGGAGGGGGTAAAATTTACCTATAGATAGACCATCAACTGATATTCCAGCTACTCATTTAAGTTCTATCAATGAGCATAGTACTCCTTAAAACTCAACTATTTCAGCTGGAGTATAACAGGAGGAGGGGGTAAAATTTACCTCTGATTTGACCATCAACTGATATTCCAGCTACTCATTTAAGTTCTATCAATGAGCATAGTACTCCTTAAAACTCAACTATCTCAGCTGGAGTATAACAGGAGGAGGGGGTAAAATTTACCTCTGATTTGACCATCAACTGATATTCCAGCTACTCATTTAAGTTCTATCAATGAGCATAGTACTCCTTAAAACTCAACTATTTCAGCTGGAGTATAACAGGAGGAGGGGGTAAAATTTACCTATAGATAGACCATCAACTGATATTCCAGCTACTCATTTAAGTTCTATCAATGAGCATAGTACTCCTTAAAACTCAACTATTTCAGCTGGAGTATAACAGGAGGAGGGGGTAAAATTTACCTCTGATTTGACCATCAACTGATATTCCAGCTACTCATTTAAGTTCTATCAATGAGCATAGTACTCCTTAAAACTCAACTATCTCAGCTGGAGTATAACAGGAGGAGGGGGTAAAATTTACCTCTGATTTGACCATCAACTGATATTCCAGCTACTCATTTAAGTTCTATCAATGAGCATAGTACTCCTTAAAACTCAACTATTTCAGCTGGAGTATAACAGGAGGAGGGGGTAAAATTTACCTCTGATTTGACCATCAACTGATATTCCAGCTACTCATTTAAGTTCTATCAATGAGCATAGTACTCCTTAAAAATCAACTATTTCAGCTGGAGTATAACAGGAGGAGGGGGTAAAATTTACCTATAGATAGACCATCACCTGACATCAAAGTTAGTTATTTAAAATTCTCTTAGTGAGCATGAAGCACTAATTATCAAGTATTTAAGCTTGTTTATAATAACTTTTTTTTTTATAAAATGTGATAAATAAATTACCGGCAGTAAATGCAGCCCAAAACAATTTATCAGCTGCCCAAAGCTGATACCAAGCCAGCTGTTGGCAAATAGTTGAATACTGAACGGTGGAATAGTGGATTCATCTCTGCTTGGCAATACGGGGCTTAGGGTTCGATCCCAGCTGCAGCAGTATTGACGCAACGACTCTTGTAATCAAGAGGCGTTGTTGATCCACAGACTAGACACATTTTGTAGGAGAGCAGAAGAACTAAAAAAAACTTATTTTTGGGTTTCCTGCTAAATAAACAGTGTTTTTACAAAATCAACAGCGTATTTACAATCTTTAAATTTTAGGGAGTTCTCGAATTTCCTTGATTTGGAATTGCGTTCTCTTACATCTCAATGAAAATTATATTAGTAAAATTATTAAGTGCAAGCATTCGTGCATTTACAAACGTTAATTTTCGGGGGAACTCTCTATTGTGTGATCGGAGTATTTTTTTTTTCTTAGTAATTTCTCAAGTAGCAAAACAAGTAATATACAATATTAATATGCAATTATGTACAATTATATGCAATTTTCTTTTGAAGAGTTTAAATACAGTATCTGTGGAACAGTTGAAGTAAATAACCGTATGGTTCAACTTCAATTTGGAACTTAGTTTATTAAGTAATTCAGTATATTCTTAAAGCGAAAGAAGAAGATTTTCTTCCCCTTCCCTTGCTAATCTCCAATACCTTTCGGGAAATAAATATATTATAGACAAAACACCCCCATAAATAGCCCATTAAATAAAGCGGAACTTTGCTTTTTTTGAAAGAATTAAGGATAACATAAACTAAAACTTTGTCCAATTATTCTACTTAAAAACTCACAAAACGATTCTCAAAAATAAATAAAACCATTTGATTTCAGGGCCTCTACCGCGTATCTGGAGTTAAATCAAAAGTAGAAAAACTCTGCCAAGCCTTTGAAAATGGAGCTGATTTGGTCGATATGACTGAAATTCATCCTAATATAATTGCAAATGTCCTTAAATTGTACCTCCGCCAGCTGCCAGAGCCATTACTCACTTCCAAGCTGTATCCCGAGTTTGTCAGGTAAAAAGCTACAGTTAAATCTCAGCTCCTTGTGGTGCTTTCACACTGCATATAACGTAACTTAAGACTTTACATTGCGTTATGCAATCCTACAGAGCAAATTTTGACAGTGAAATAGGCAATGCAAAGTAGACTCAAGCGCTACATAGAATTTTCATTACTTAATCTTATGCTACATTATTAAAAATTCGGCATAGTAGCAACATTTTTGGATGATGAATTAATAAATTTCAAAATAAATAGATGATTTTAGCCGTCTATCACTGCCGTCTTTTCATCATGAGCCATCCTGTTTGCAATTAAATAAAAAAACAAGTTTTTTTTAAACTGAAAGTAAGGAGTGACATTGAAACTTAAAACGAACAGAAATTATTCCGTATATGAAAGGGGCTGTCCCCTCCTCAACGCTTCGCTCTTTACGCTAAAGTTTTTTATTGTTTTAAAAAATAAAGTTGTGAGACAGAGTCAAACTTTAGCGTAAAGAGTGAGGCGTTGAGGAGGGGACAGCCCCTTTCATATACGGAATAATTTCTGTTCGTTTTAAGTTTCAATGTCGCTCCTTACTTTCAGTTTAAAAAACTTGTTTTTTTTATTTAATTTCTGATCGTTTTTTAGTTAATGCAGCTTTTATTTTGGCTCACCGTCATTGAATAAGTAAACGAAATTTGCATAAAAATTTTACTTTTCTTTTGCTAAATGGATGTCTCTAAATTTTGTTATGACGTAATTTACAAATTAAATTACGTAACTAACTTCTATGTTCGTATATTTTTCTTCTGGCAAAAAATACAAAGTTGCAGATTTTTGCAGATATGAGCTTGAAACCTATGTAATAGGGTTTTCTGATACGCTGAATCTGACGGTGTGATTTTCATTAAAATTCTTTCATTTGTAGGGGATGTTTCCCCCCTCTTTAAAAAATCGCGTAAATTTTCTCAGGCTCGTAGCCTTTGATGAGTAATACTAAACTTAATAAAATTTATATATTTAGAATCAGCATTATAAACACATTCTTTTGATACATTTATTGACATCAAAATTCCGTTTTTAAAAGTTTCGATTACTATTGAGCCGTATCGCTTGTTTTTTTTTATTGTTTTTTTTTTATTACGTATATGTTATTACGGATATGAGGGGGTTCTCCCCTTAGTCAATACCACGCTCTTTACGTTAAAAGTTAAAAAAAATTTGATTCACAAACCCTTGAATCACAATGGCCGTTTAATTAGAATAGATAGCTCTTTTGAAAGCACTAAAAAAAAACTGTAGCGTAAAGAGCGAGGTATTGACTTGGGGGAGAACCCCCTCACATATGTCATAATTTCTGTTCGTTTTAAGTTCTAATGTTGCTTCTTACTTTCAGTTGAAAAAACTTGTTTTTTTATTTAATTTCTGATCGTTTTTTAAATAATGCTTGGAAATCCGGCACCCCCTTCATAGAAATGTCCCTTACCCCAAAGAAACATCCTCCACGGAAAGACTCTCCAGAGTAACCCTCTCCTTTAGCCCCCCCCCCCCCCCCTCAAGAAAAAAATCCTTCCTGAAAATGTCTGTATACTTCCCAATAACCAATAAATAATGCTGGCAAGTCCGGCGCCCCCTTCATGGCAATTTCCCTTCCCCCATGAAAACTTCCTTCATGGACAGATCCTCCAACATAAACCCCCACCCACCCACCGCCCACTACCAGAAAAAAACCCTCATGAAAACTTCTGTATACTTCCCAATAACCAATACTATTTGTTAACATTGGGTAAAGTTCATACTTTTAGCCCTCCCCCTGGAGACTTCGGGGGATTAAGTCATCCTAAAAGACATATTTATCATATTTTCGAACATGCTGAACAAAATGACTATCTCAAAATTTTGATCAGGTGACTTTGGGAAAAAATAAGCGTGGGAGGGGGCCTAGTTGCCCTCCATTTTTTTTGGTCACTTAAAAAGGGCACTAGAACTTTTACTTTCCGTTCCAATGAGCCCTCTCACGATATTCTAGGACCACTGGGTCGATACGATCAGCCCTGGGAAAAAAAACAACAAATAAACACGCATCCGTGATCTTTCTTCTGGCAAAAAATGCAAAATTCCACATTTTTGTAGATAGGAGCTTGAAACCTCTACAGTAGGGTTCTCTGATACGCTGAATATGATGGTGTAATTTTCATTAAGGTTCTATAACTTTTAGGGGGTATTTCCCCCTTTTTTTGAAAATCAGCTAAATTTTCTCAGGCGCGTAACTTTTGATGGGTAGCACTAAACTTGATGAAAGTTATATATTTGAAATCAGCATTGAAATCTGATTCTTTTGATGTTTCTATGTGTATCAGAAACCCGTTTTCTAGAGTTTCGGTTACCATTGAGCCGGGTCGCTCCTTACTTACAGTTCGTTACCACGAACTGTTTGATAAGAATAAGATCAGCATTAGAGCTTGAATTTTCGTCTCCATTCTACGTTTTTAATTTTGAAGAGTTTACTTATGATAATTGTGATGATTTTAGTCGGTCATCTTGACATTTCTATGTAATTTTACGTTAACACAGTGTACAAGACTTGCTTACGTGTGAAAGGTTATACGTAACGTAATATAATTTGACCATGGAGCATAGAAAAGTACGCATGTAGATTGAAAGCCTCTTTAGGATAAAACGAAGCTTACGTTTACGGTCCGCACACATCACTTACGCTCAAAATTTTATGACTTTTTTTTAATATGTTATGTTTTCCAAATATTATTCCGTTCTTTTACAAAGTAGGGTCCAAAAACCAACTGTGGATCCAAGGAATTCCGCAGAGATTTTGAGGAAAAACTTGAGGGAGAATTTTAGGGCATCAAGGTTTAATATGAAGGCTTTTTGACGGAAGACGGGTCTATTTTTATAGAATATTACAAAATTCATCACGTTTTTGCCCATTTTTGTTTTCCAGGGCAGTTGGGGGGGGGGGTTGAATATGCTAGGGCCAAAGTCAATTTTCATTCTGTTTTAACCTGTTCATCCTTGACTAGTGCTTGCACAACTCAAAACTATTTGAAGCAATTAAGGTTTTTTTTATGAAGGGGGGGGGGGGGGGGGGGGTATGAAAGGCCTGTCAAAATAGTAGACCATTGAAGTTACAATCAAGCCTTGTGAAGTTTCAACTCGTGATAAAAGGAGTAATAATAGTAATAATAAAACATAATAATAAAACAAGTAATGAATGCAATAATAGTAATAATATTAATAATATAACATAATGAAATGCAGCACAAAATACACACTGAAATAAAAGGAAAACGTCCAACAAACTATTAAAATAAAAATGGTTTCATTTCAAGAAAAAAATGACGTCAAAGTCAATGGCGTTAAACGATGACGTAAAGGTCATGGTTAGGACCAACCATTTCTAAATTTATTCTGCCTTTAAATAACGGTAGTGAGACGGTAACGGTAACGGTAACGGTAACGGTAAATAACGGTAACGAGTTGTCAAACATTTAAATTGTTTTTCTGTTTCTAAAACATTTTTTGTTTTATATACGAATCCATAAGAACTATACCGGCATAATTGTGATTACAAGCTAGTACGATTGTAAAGCTTTAAATGCAAGCTGCTAGGATGTATCTTTAGGTGCCTGGTAGGATATGGCCATGGTATCGGCTCGTAGTTTGAACTCTGAAATACAGAGACCCACCTAACGATAGTTACTTACTGCAACGCCTAAACCACCAGTTAGAGTCAAGTGTTTATACCTAAAACCCCTCGCAATTAATCAGATTATAAACATACACAACAAATCAACGCGACAGACCTCCGACTGAAATAATCTTTTACTAACATAAATCCATCCCTTCTAACGAATTCATAATCTGGCCACAAGAATATATAAGATTGCTTCACATTTTCCGTTCCCACATTAGTGCCTCAAGTTCCAACTGAATTGAGAACTCTAACAAGACGTTGTAACCGCAAAGAAACATAATTTTACATTTAAAAAAATTGTTACTAAAAACTTCTATTATTTTTATTGGCTTAGTATTTCTCACAAACAAACCAATCAAGTTTTAAGTCATACGTTTCTCAAGAAATTCCATTTCTTTGTCTGTCTAGACGTGTGATTTTGTGTTAGCTAATCCAAAGCATTACTCCATCTACTTTTATAAAGGCTGGGCTATTTTTGTCAACAGAAATCAGGAATAATGTGATTGGCTTGCAAAAATACGTCATAAAAATAAACCAATGGAATTAAAGCCTAATTTCTGTAGCGGAGGTATGGCAGACTGATCTCTCTTTCTCTCTTTGCTTTAGCCGCATAATAACCTTTATTTCCCCATTTGTCTGGGTCTTTGCCTTAGCTCCATTGTTACGTAACATCAGCTGAAGCCAAATAAATAATATAAATACAAGTAAATATTTATAGGTTGGCAAAAGAGTGTTCTGCGACAGACAACTTAACAGCCATATTAGAAGAATTACGCGAATTGTGTAGACGGCTTCCTAAGCACCACCTACCAACTCTCAGCTATTTGATGCGTCATCTAAAACGCGTTGCAGAACACAGTGAAGGCAATAAAATGCCACCATCAAACCTAGGTATTGTATTTGGTCCAACTCTGTTAAGAACAGCAGAAAGTGCCACATTAAACTGTCTTATTGACACGGTGCAGCAAAGCCGAGTGATCGAACTACTTATAACACACTGTGATCATATCTTTGGTTGTGAGATGCCACAAGAGAGATTAATTAAAGCCAAAGATGAGCAAAAGACTGTAAGAACACCGAAGCGATCTAGCTCTTTCAATGAGAAGAAGAAAAGAAATGTGGAGGAAGTTGTCCTGCCTGGTTTTGTTGTCGAAAAACCTAAAACAAGCTCCTCGGGATTCAATGAATCGAATTCCGGCTTGGGTAAGTCAAAACTTTGAAATCCTTTAATTTATCTTCTATTTACAGTGGTGAGATTTTGCCTATTTTGGGATTATTTAAGTATCAACATTTTTAATAAGCTCGGATTTTTATTTTCGAAAAGCTAGTATTAATGTGAGTAAAAGTATCAAGTATTAGTGTTTAAATGCGAAAGGAGAGAGAGAGAGAGAGAGAGAGAGAGAGAGAGAGAGAGAGAGAGAGAGAGAGAGAGAAATAAAAAAGACAAATAGAGGAGGGGTTAGATCCTTCGTAAAAGATAATAATGCTATTGATGGCAAACAATGTTTCGTCTGCAGAGAGAGAGAGAGAGAGAGCGGGAAAGAAAGCGAGAGACAAAGAAATAAAAAAGACAAACAGAGGAGGGGTGGATATTTCTTAAAATATAACAATGCTATTTATGGCAAACACTGTTTCGTCTGTATATTCTACAAAATCAAGCTTAATGCTGAGGCAGAAATTCCCAGCCGAGAAATATCCACTTGTCATATTCACTTGTTATGTTATTCACTTGTTTTGGTCAAGTTGTTTGGTCAAGTAATCATTAGAGTCAAAAACTTCAATTTGATCAGGCAACCAGGTGAATTTACCAGCAGTTTTCATTCTAAGAGCAAAAGAATGAAAAATAAGTGATTCTTTAATTGAAAAGTCAATCATAACTGTATACGCTAGACGTCATAAGGTCCTGTGTGATTTGACAGCAATTAATGAGTATAGCCTACCAATCGTAAATAGCCTAAAATCGTAACAATTTTGTTTGCTGTGAATCTAGGGTAAAAAAGTCAAAAGAACTTAAATGAAGTTTTTTTTTCAAAAAATAGCTAATTTTTTCAGACGACCAACGTTCAAGTCCATCATCTGAGGAGGATATAATTGATTATATGAATGATGAAGCAATACCTTTCCGTAGATCTCCTAAAAGTTTAAAAGGCTCCGAGCCACCTAAGATTTTTCGAAGCTCATTGAGGGACTATCACGGTCTAGAAGGTGTAAGTATCTTATTATAAATTTCAAAGGCTTATGTGAAATTACGACCTCAGTTCAGGACCACCCAAAGCCACTATTTGGATCTAAAAAAATTTAGTAAACCCTTCACCAAATTCTCTGCTTTGCAGAAATGTTGCAGCTTATTTTTGGCTTAAACAACTTGTTTTCAAGCTCAACAGATTATTTTTCAACACACTAAAGATAATTTAATTTCAAAACGAAATAATATTTAAAACACAGGCTATTCATATATATTAAAAACATATATAAATCTGCAACCATAATATACCGTTATGGGTAAAAATGTTACTGATCTTACTGGAAAATATTCAAAATTATAAAAAAAAATACAATTTTTTTGTTAGATTTTATATCGTATTTTTAAACTATAAATTACGTAAAAATTAAAAAACTAAGTGAAAAAAATGCTCAATTAAAAATATTTAAAAAATAGTGCGTCTTGAATTTTATTTCAGTTAACTGATCTGTTTTGTTTTTACAGTAATATCTACATTCAGTGTGAAAAATTTTCACGGTGGCTTTTTCTTTTTATTTAATTTTTCACTTTTCCTTTCGTTGTATTTAATTTCATTTTTGTTTAATTTTTCACTTTTCCTTTCGTTGTATTATTATAGCGCTTTTAATTTAAGTTTTTAATTTTCCGTAACTAGATTTAAAACTTGGTGAAAGGGATTTTTCAGTAGAATGAAAAAAACTTGCAATTTTCCAAGAGGCTTTCTTACTCATTTTTTACTTTTCTTTTAATTTTTTTAATTTGAGATTAGTTTATTTCTAAAGGTTTTAGTTAAAGTTGTAAACTCTCCATAGCTAGATTCTAAACTAGCTTGAAGTATAATTTATGGATAGAATAAGAAAAATATAAAATTCTCATTCAAATTTCAAATTTAAAATTCAACTTTTTTTACATTGACAGCGTTTAATTAAAGAGAGTAAAAAAGACCCTTTCCTTTAACTTTGAAGTAAAATTGTGCTTTCACTTTATTAGCTTTACGCTCGGGATGTATTTTTATAAGGCTATCTCCTTATCTCACAAGAAAACTCAATGCTTAAGACAAGACTCTGCCTTTTTCTAAAATTTAAATTGGTTCTCCTGTATAGAAAATCCAAGTATAAGCCAATAAAAAGAACGAAATATTAGATTCCATATGATTGATTTTCTGTGTGAAATTTTAAGCAAATAAAAAGAAAAATTTCTGAGTAACGTGGTTTATACAAGTTTCTCTCCTTCTCTCTAGTAAAACACTAAAATTTAAGTCTATTTTTGACTCTATTCTTGGATTTGAACATTTTTATGGTATCAAATCATACTCAAATGCCAAAATTGACCTATTGAATCATTTTTTCCTGTTTTTATCTAGTTAAACAAAAACGAGAAAAACGGTAGAAAAATGACAATTTTCAATGGCTAAATACGTTTCGAGGTCCTTAAAGATAGCATGGGGCTCATGAAAACACACAAGAAAGCACAGAAAGTAAACCCCCCTCTCTAAAAGATTGTATTATGCTTGCTGAAAAGATGCATAAAATAAATATAGCAAGTAGTAATTTCGAAGAAAAGGTATATTATGTGATTCAGAGTTTTTAATTGGACAATACCATCAATTCACTTTCAATTAAGGCCGAACCTGGCCAAAATATTGTTGTAATTTGAGTGTTTCTCTGTACGTATATTAAAAAACATCAAGAGGCAGCTTTTTCTTAATCCCAATTTTCTTTTCACTTTTGCAGAGAGAAGAAAAAAAATTAGTCTTATTTGTACAATTTAGGACCAAGGCTTAATTTTTAAGTAAAAATAAAGTTGTATTTACAAGATGTTGGAACTTTAATAAGCTTTGCCTTTTTTAAGCTGATTTTGGTATTGGGAAAGGGATAAATATTTTTGCTTAACATTTCTGTACTTTTCCCTGGTCCATTTTGCACAAATTCAATTCGACTGTTTTTTTATGAATTTTGAAAAATATTATGATTTTTATACAAATCGTCCTTTTTTTAAAACTTAAGATAATTCAATTTTAGGGTAGCCTAAATCTTCTTGGAAGTGAAGAACGTAGTCCTGATGCAAGAAAGCACTCATCTGCGTCTCAACCTGGAACACCGCATCAAAAGTTGTCCTTCGAATTTCCGCCACGGTCAACTAGCAATCAAAGTGGAGCTCTTTCTAAATCCAAAAGCTCACTATCAAGCATAGAAGATGCTCCTAAATCAGCAAGCTCAATCGCTGAAAGCTCAATTGAAAATGAGCCAATAATACGTCATTACGCAATAATCAATCATGAACGAAGAAATCAGTTCTTTGGTATAACATCCTTAGGGACATCGCCACAGAGTGCGTCGTTCTTAGACGGTCATCGATTATCGGCAGCCGAAATTCCTTCTGCTTCTCCCAGCCCAAGTAAATCAAATGACGATATTTTCCACAGTGCTGAAGAGCTGAATGAGCCGAAATTCGAATCAAAAGTAGCAGAAGGGAAGACAGAACATTCTGAAGAAAAGATGGAAAGAAAAATAGCCACTATTACGGCACCTAATTTTAATTCAGATGAAAACAAAGTGAAAATTCAAGTTCCTGGACTTCATATTCATAATATACCAGTAACAGGTGCTACCATCTATGAAAACTACAAATTACAGAAATCGTTATCCCAGTTATCTGCTAGTGATTTAAAGACAAAATATAGTGTGGTAAGTGTTGGCGAAAAGCCAGAAACAACGGTGTTAGATGCAACAGCCTCTAGCCTGTATAGATTTCGAACAGAGGCAAGTCGATTACAGCGAACATCAACAGATTTAGAAAAGAAGATGAGTGAAACAAAAAATTTTGAACGAAGAGTGGAAAAGTTTGTTTAGTCCACCTTAAAAATAAACTGAAATCGGTGGTGCCAATTTACAGAAATGTAAGGGTTTTTTTTTATTTTTAAAATAAAAATTCAACAAAGTAAAAAAAAAGTTTTTCAAAATATAAAGGGGAGGGTGTTTTTTTCGATGTTCTTAATAAAAACACCAAAATTTTTCAAAATCAATTTCTCATCCTCCCCCAAATTGGCACCTCTGCCTAAGATTAAGGTTCACACTCGAGGATGGTTTTGGATTTTTGAAAGTGTACCTGATTGCTAATATCAATTTGAGTGAACATTGTTAAAACAGCGTGGATTTAAATAAGTTAAGCAACAATTTCAGATCACTGCTGTCAGTCTTGGTTCCTACCATACCCTCCGCTAAAAACGCGTTATGATATCCGACATAAATTTTATAAGACAGTTGAAAAATTGAAAACGTGTTTGCGGCTCATTGTATTTTATAAGGTTTATATTCCTTGCAAAACGTGCGATTTTCCAACAAGCATTCATCTTTCGCCTGCACCAAAAAGACAAGATACTTATATTATATAATTCTTTAGTTTTAAATACATCCATTCACTTATCCAGTGGTGAAAATGTACGAAAATGTAGGGGGTGGGCAATTTTTATTCAATTTTCCGATCAAAATACAAAGAAAAGGTATATTTCAATTAAAACACAAAAAAGGTATATTCAAAATCCAGGGGGGCCTGAAAGTTTACGCCCCCGCAGTCAACCTTCTTTATTATATATCGTAGATTCTTTCTTAGAAAACAACGGTAAATTGCTTTATAAAAAGGATACAAGTTCCTATGTTGCATGTTTCTAATCCATATTTTTCAATCTAAAGCCAAACACTGCAAATTCCAAAAATCTTATTTGGTAGATAGAAAAAACTTAATATGATATATCCAATATTAGCAAAGTTGTCCTCTTATGTTGAAATAATGAAGTAGATGGGCTACAGATAAATACAGTTGTCGTCTTATGTTGAAATAATAATGAAGTAGATGAGCTGCAGATAAATAACATACCGCAACCTGGTACAGCAAACATAAGTCTTGACTGCTAGTTATTTGTTAAAGAGGGTTTTTTGGCGGGGTGCTACCATTTCGACTAACCGCCACAAGCACTAGACGTTATAACATCTAAAAGTAAAATCGGTCAGAATCCCCAACCGTCATAACATCTAAAAATAATTTATAAGTTTATATAATTAGAGAGAGAGAAAGGTTTAATTTAAAAAAATAAAACACTTTAACAACAAAACCCGAAGTTTATTAAACTTGTATGGGCAGACATCACCCTTTACAAAACCCTACATACACAATTACTACCAGTCATCCTTAGCCTCCCCCCCCCCCAAAAAAAAAAGGCAAAAAATAATAATAAGAAAATAAATAAATAAAAATAAACGAAATAAATTAATTTCTAAAAATTTCACGACCTAATTGGATACCGAAGACACAAAACTAAAAATAATTCTTCTATTCTACCTCCTCGTCGCCCTCCCAAAAAAAGTGTCACAATCACTTGAGAGAAAATTCGCCCAGCAAGGATTAAAACTCATATGTAGACAAACACTGTCCTTTTAATTTACTGCGAAAGTAATAGTAATAAGTATATAATAGTTTAGAAAAATTTTTTGGCTATATATTCGCACACTAGGGAGGTGGGGGTAAAGCATAGCATATATCAAATACGTAACCTAACCTAGGTACCTTTTCCCCCCTAAACCTCAAAAAACTAAAGTTTAAAATTTTAGATGTTATGACGGTTAGTGGTTCTGACGGATTTTTTTGTCGATGTTATGACGGATTTCGTGGACGAAATGACGTTAGTGCTCCTGACGGTTAGATGTTATGACGCCTTCCCTTTTTTGGCTTCTTAAATATGGTGAAAACGGTTTTGATGTTAAAAAGCCTATTTAACAACTATTTCCTTGAGTTAGACAAAGGAAATAAGGGATGCAATAGAAGACACAGGCAACATCAAAACCTTTCACAGAGAACAAATCTTAGGGACTAGTTATTTGTTCAACGAGGGTTTTTTTGGCTTCCAAAATACGGCGAATACGGTTTTGATTTTAAAAAATCTATTAATCAGCTATTTCCTTGTGTTGGAAAAAGGAAATAAGGAAGATAATAGAAGACATAAAAGGATACAAAGAGAGAAACGAGATATGACATGCTTTGAAAAAGATACATGTTTCTAAGTAAATTGAGAGAGAGAGAAAGGAGGGAGAGAGCGAGAGAAAGAGAAAGGAGGGAGAGAGAGAGAGAGAGGGAAAGAGTAGCATGAGATAGAGGAGAAAACGGCTTGGAATTATTGGCAGAGCTTGTTTGTTTGAGGGGGTGGCTTTAAATCAAGATTTTACAAAAAGATTTTACATTTTACATAACAGATTTTGAATTACTACTTCTGTCCCGGTAATAACAACATACATAAATTGAGAATGTTTTGGTTTTACTAAGTTTTGTTTGGCTATTTCATGGTATATTCAACCATATGAGGAGCGTATTTTCCAGCCATACCCTGGTAAAAGTGCAAAATGGAGAATAAAAAATCCCTGTTTAATACATTTCAAGTAGTATTGTAGTTACTGTTATTGGTTCCATGCTACAAATGTCTGAACATTCATAATTTGTTTTCTATATAAGACAATACTGTGGTCAAACCTATCTATCCGTACCATTGCTGAAACATGCAAGCTAAGGAAACGGTAATACGCACATTATAAAATCACTGGAAAGGTGTGGTTTATGGGGTGTGGCTATTTTGTAATATTGAAAAGGACCTATAACATGCTGTTTGTTGGGAGAATTTTTAGTTCATTCATAGCCAGGATGTGCATTCAATAAAATGTAGTGGGAGGAAGGGGGTATCTATTTTTTATGAGGGGGGGGGGGTTGTTATTTTAATTTTATTAATGAAACCACCAAAAAAGGGTATCTTTTCAAAATCCCGGGGGGGGGGGAATTAACTTTTCATAACTTAATCAGATAATAAGGGAGGAAAGAATAATCTACCCCTTAACCAACGTCACCCTTTTTCAATCCTGCAGCCTGAGGGGAGATGCCTTTAAACCATAAATCATTTTAGCTTTGCTTGTTTTTCTTTTCATTTTAATAATGAGTACGGTCGGCTCTTCGGCTGCTTTGAATTATCTTTCATAAGTCTCGGGACAACTTTGAAAAGGAAGATATTTAAATGCAAAGTAAATGAGGAGAAAAAAGAGAAAGTAATAAAATAAAAATAAACTTAATGAAATAAAAAGAGGAAGAAAGATTATGATATTTGAATGACATTCAAAAACTAGCCTTCATTTACTTTATTTTAGTTTAAGTATAATTATTGTTGGTTTTGTTCATTTCTTGTTTTGTTGTTTGATTTGTTATTTTAAATACTGCCATTGTTGTAGTGTTTTGATTTTCAAAGTTTCTACGGTTGTTTATTGTTTGAATTTATTATTGTCGTCCATATCAATGAAATAAATTGGGCATATCCAGATGACATGAAAATGTACTTTTTGCATAGCATAGAAAACTTCGTTGCTGCCCTACCAACCATTTAAATAAATATGCGTGTGGTTCAATAGCTAATACGGCAAAATAAGGTTTATAAATAAATAATGGTTTATCAGTCAGTTAATCACGGAAGAAACAATATGAAAACGCCGTCATTAAAAAAGCACAGACTCTGATAAACATCACTCGAGTTTTTACTTTTCACAAGTTTTTGAGTTTTTATAACCAATGGAACCTCATGTCCAAGGCCGTGCCCAGGATTTTTTTTTCGAAGGGGGTTTCACTCATTTTTTTTTTGTGTAGGAGGGGGGTTACACAAAAAACCTAAAAAAACGCATACAAAATTTTTTTATGTCCATTTTTGTTATGTTTATACGAGTCAGACAAACATTGGGGGGGGGGGGGGGGGGCAAACCCCCGAACACCCTCCCCTGGATACGGTCTTGTTCATGTTACCACAAACAGTATCAGAAACCTTAATGTTGCTGTAGTAAAATCATTAAAACACCCATGTTTGAGGATGATGGTTTATTTGTGGTGTTGAGTCCCAAATTAAAAAATAATGAAGTTTAGCAGCTTCATTTTGAAATTTTATGCTAAACTACATACCACCGTGAATCTTATCTAGAGCTAAGTTTTCTTTTTGTGTTTCCACACATAAACGAGCAAGTTTATGCAAGAAACATCGAACATAAATGAATCAACACAGAGGCAGGAAATCTTATGACAAGGAGAGCTCCCTTTTTTGGGGTAAATAATTAAGATAAATCTATAATGTCTCAAAGAATCATTACGCCAAAAACATGGTTTATCGAAAAATTAATGTTAGCCACCGATTTATCATCGAAAAAAGTAAATAAATACGTGTTTTATAATTACTTTGGTACTTTGGTACTTTGGTAATAATTACTTTGGTTCGTATTTAAAGAAAGATCGTGTGATCTTGATGAAAATCCCTCGAGCTTTTACTTTCCGCAAATTTGCGACTTTCCTCGATTCAAGGAAATTCATGGTGCCACAAAGCACATCAAAAACTTTATTGTAACTCTTTTATAAAATCATGAAAATGCTATAATTCCCTTGTAGTTTAGACCATGATGATTTGTCTGTCATTCCGAGTGCTAGATCTAAAAAAACTGAAGTTTTATTTTTAAATTTCATGTTAAAATACATGCCATTTACAATATTGTTTTGAGCTAAAATTCTCTATTTGTTTTTCCACCACAGTTTATAGACAGTAGGCTATCGCAGATAATTTCTGGTCTTCGCTCTCGGTGCGAACAAAAAGCTCCTCCCACTTGTTTCTGCCTTAGCGGATTAGTCTGTTATCGTCAATCACTGAGAAATGGTTACCAAGTGCATTATTCGTAATAGCGGGTTTCCACTTGTTTCGTGTCCAAGAGAATCTGACTTGTCTACCCGCGAAAAGATCTGATAACGCCTATGTTTCTATCTGCAAAAACATTCTCCGGAGCACTCGCACCCCTGTCCGGGTTTTTATAATGGGAGAGATAGAGAATGATCATACTGCTAATTCTATAAACTGTGGTTTCCACATATGGACTAACAATTGTAGCAATTGTAGTCAACAAGCATCGAATACATACTAGGAATTACCACTAAGTAGGAAGTTTATGGTAGCGAGAGGCCCTTTGAAAGATGTTCTCACTCATCCTTATACCAATAAAAGGACACTATTCTTTCGGAAAATATTCTACAATTTTAAGCGGGTTTGGAGCACATAGTGCCCTTAGCTAGATTTCAGTGCAAAATAGAATGTTAAAAATTAAAACGTATTCTCAATATTAAAAACTTTTGAATGACCGTATCTAAAGCTCATACGTTATATGCCCTTATTATTCAGATTTTTGCAATTCATCTATGTATATGAATTGCTAACAAAGTTGCTCCTACCCTAAAAGTTGCCCCTCACCTATGTATTCATCTAACAAAGTTGCCCCTCCCCTAAAAAATAAATCCTTGTACTTGCCTTTCTATATGATTTCTCAAGTTTCACCAACCAGTGCATCAGGAATCATTGCCACCTATAATGCATCTAACTCAAAACAAAGCAAACCGTAATACCATACAAGCTTGGTCAGGTAATTGGCAGATCACTGGAGTAGATGCCAATACCTCTGCTGCCTAATAGTGTTAACTTTGTATATTTAGGCACAATGATCGTCTTTTATAAGTTCTATAGAAGAAAAGGGAAAAATTCAACCGAAGAAATAGAAGAAAACACTCCGGTCGTCCTAGAAAAAGTATTATTTTCAGGAATTTTTCAGTCATTCTATCTAAGTTCGTATATTTTGACTGTTTTTCTGTTGGACAAATTTTGACCCCCCCCCCCTAAAATGTACCACAATCCTTCACCTGATATAAGTCTCTCTGAACCTGGCAACACAAAAACGCCAATAGCTTTGAAATTTGAAATTATTTGCTCCTACCTATTTTTCGGCTACTTCAACCAAAACACATATAACATCTTTTTGATTTCGGCTACTCCACTCAAAAATTTATAAAATCTTTTTCATTTCGGCTATTTTTCGACTACTTCAGCAAAAACATATATAGCATATTTTGATTTTGGCTACTTCAACCAAAACATATATAACATCTTTTTGATTTTGGCTATTTTGACCAAAACGTATATAACATCTTTTTGATTTCGGATTGTAAAATAGTCAAGATAAAAAACTGTTATAAGTTCATTAATTTTATCGAAGATAAAACTCAGATTGCTGGAACGCATTCCAATCATCTACTAAGTGTTACCTACCACTCCTTGACTGGATGTGTAGAATTCTTTCCAGCAAAGAGGCTGAGTACGGTATAAAACTCCCACGAGAGCTAAGCATTTTGTCCGCTCAATTTCGTGCCACAAATTTAGCAATTAAAGCATTACTCAAACACAAAATTCCAATTACAGCTAGTAATGATATTATCAGACCCAAATTAGCTTTGTCTCTTTAAAAATGCAGTAAAAGACAGAATTACTTAATTCAAAAGTATAACCAATATCCTCGGGGAAAAATTTACCCAAATATACATGCAGTATAAACCCAGCCATATGGGAATAAGTGGCTATTATTGGGCAGACAATGGAATTGGCAGGACTTCCATATGTAAGTCATCACCTCTTAATCTAAGCCTTTTGACATAGATTAGCAACAATTATCCCAGAATCAGCCCTTGCAACCTGTGCAATAGCAACCTTTTCATTTCCTTTTTTTCTACCTGCCCCCCTTCCAGTAATCTCCAATGACATTTAATCAAAAGTTTGAGATAGCAATGTTCTTAAAAATAGTCAAAAGGACCAACAAAATCGCTCCAGTGATGACATTACCTCCAAGGCTCAATGGCAATAAATGGTATGAATTGGCTACTGTTAAAAATATTTAAAAATATATACAACATTAAAAAAACAACAGCTAAGTGTAATAAGTTGAAACTTTCAGGGAATATTGAGGGGAATGGTGAACTATATAAAATGATACTATGTACATACAGGTTGTCAAAGGGGGATATCCATGAAATTTTACGAATGGCCAAGGATAACAAGTTGAGATTTTCAGGACTGCTGGGAGGAATATTGAACGAAACAAAACGACAAAATTTACATCCTGGTTGGGCGTATTTGCAAAATCTCATGAATGGCTTAGGTATTAATCTGGTGTACTTGTTGTTTTGATCTGACTTTTTTTTCAGGAGTTATGGGTTTTTATATTTCTTAACATTGGACGTGATCGTCTCTTACTAGGTTGCTAGCTACCGCTGCAACCCGGATTATAATAACTTTATAATCGTTCTTTATTATAACATTGGACTGATTGTTCCTTACTAGGTTGCTAGCTACTGCTGCAACCCGGATTCACATATATAGTTATGAGAGGCACCGTGGCCGAGTGGAAAAGAAGAAAAAAAAAGATGTCGTTTGTGGAGAATAACGTGGTTAACGTCAATTTTCTTGATTTTCAAGCCAATATATCTTCTTTTTTATCCAAGCCAAAGGATGGTAAGTTTTCTATATAAAAGTTTTGGACAAGGCGGTTCTAATAGTATACTTCTTGTTTTGATCTGAATCTTTTTTTTAGGAGTTATGGGTTTTTATATTTCTTAACATTGGACGTGATCGTCTCTTACTAGGTTGCTAGCTACCGCTGCAACCCGGATAGTCCTGGTAAAACATTCGTAAAATTTTTGCTAAGATCAGCATGCAATTTTTGCCATCTTCTTGGACTTCTGAATGTAATTTTTCACTTTGTCCTTATGCGTTTTTTGGTAAAGCCTCGCAGAGGTTTTAATTTTTTCATTATAGCTTTTGTCACCCCAGTATCTACCCGTTATTCTAGTAGCAAATTTTTTCTTATATTTGTTTTGGTAATCTTTATCATTATCATACCGTTCCCTGCTATTTTGTTTGGCTTTCTCAATTTTTGCTTCTCTATAATCTTCATCATTGTGATAACACTCCTGGATGTTTTGTTTGGCTCTCTCAATTTTTACATCTCGATACGCCTGGTCGGTTGAATGCCTTTGCTTTTCTCTTTTCAAGATGCTATCTCTGTTTTTTGTGTAGTACTGTTTTTTAACTTGCGTGTAGCTTGCTTGATTGAAACAGAGTATTTCTAGCCAACTTTTCAACAGCATCCGCTCTTTCAAAGAGAATTTTAATCTGTAATTTTGAATACTTTTCGTAATCCTGGTAAAATATTCGTAAATGTTTCTCAATTTACGAAGATCAGTATGCATTTTTGCCATCTTCTTGGACTTCTGAATGTAATTTTTCACTTTGTCCTTATGCGTTTTTTGGTAAAGCCTCGCAGAGGTTTTAATTTTTTTCATTATAGCTTTTGTCACCCCAGTATCTACCCATTATTCTGGTAGCAACTTTTTTCTTATGTTTGTTTCGGTAATCTTCATCATGAAGATAACACTCCTTGCTGTTTGTTTGGCTCTCTCAAGTTTCACTTCTCGATACGCCTCGTCGGTTGAATACCTTTGCTTTTTTCTTTTCAAGATGCTATATCTGTTTTTTTGTGTAGTACTGTTTTTTTAAATTACGTATAACTCGCTTAGAAGGCATCTTATTACTAAACAAGAAATAATATTCTTATCTAATTAACACTTCTTAAGGCTCGTATCAAGTACCCATAACCTAACAAAAAATAAAACTAATTTTAAAAGTTATTTTGTTAGTTTGAATGAAAAGATTAAAATTATTGCTCAGATATCATAAATATTTTTGCAGTTTACATGATAACTTTAGCGATTCTAAACTAAAAAATAAAATATATAAAAAAATTGAATTTTTGGTCTGGAAATACATATTAAATCCCCCGTCGGGTAGTTAGAACCTAACCAAAAATAAAACTAATTTTAAAATTTTAACGTATTTTTCTAGCTTGAATTGAAAGATTCAAACTATTGCTCGGATACCATGGACATTTTTGCAGTTTACACAAGCTGCAAAGAAATCATAAGGACAAAATTAAAAATTATATTCAGAAGTCCAAAAAGATGGCAACAATGTAGAACATTTTACGAATGTTTTACCGGGATTACGAAAAATATTCAAAATTACAGATTAAAATTCTATCTGAAAGAGCGGATTTTGTTGAAAAGTCTGCTAGAAATGCTTTCGCAAAACTTCATAGTAATATCCAAAAGAAATGTTGCATGTCTAATGAAAAGCTTCCAAGGTATGGAACGGCGTTACTGGGGTGATAAATTACATTAAAAGAATATCGTTGGAATAACAAACAATTGCATACTTTGGAATTAAATAGCTACTTGATTGTTCGAGGTTCGTCTCTTACTATTTCAAAGAAGATTCAAAGAAGAAAAAGCCGTAGGCCTTTTCCTGTTTGTGTAGTTTTTTTGTAGTACTGTTTTTTTTTAACTTGCGTGTAGCTTGCTTTGATAAAACCGTTATCTAACTTTTAGTTGAATGTTTAAGTCACGTGTCAAGTACCAAGGAGCTAACAAAAAATTAAACTAATTTTAAAATTTTCAGGTATTTTTCAAGTCTAAACTAAAAGATTAAAACTATTGCTCAGTTACCATAAATATTTTTATAGTTTATAACTGTAGCTATTCTGAACTGAAAACGAAAATAAAATAAAAATTGATTTTTTCAATTTTTACGTCACGTGGCTCAATACGTCATATATGGTTATTAGTACATAATATGTTTTAGATATTACGTCATGTCACTTTTTACGTCATATATGGTTATTAGTAGACATAATGGTATACGATTATGTTGTACAAAAAACAAATACCTTTGAAAAGACTGCAGTATGAAAAGACATCAAAAATGCAGTTTTTAATTGAAAAATTTATTCTCAGGCGGGACACGGCGGGTTTTTATATTTCTTAACATTGGACGTGATCGTCTCTTACTAGGTTGCTAGCTACCGCTGCATCCCGGATTATGATGAACCATATCGATCCTTTACGTAAAAAGATATTTGAATTTTAAAGCATTATTTGAATTTTGAAGCATCCGGGTTGCAGCGGTAGCTAGCAACCTAGTAAGAGACGATCACGTCCAATGTTAAGAAATATAAAAACCCCTAACTCCTAGAAAAATAGTCAGATCAAAACAAAAAGTACACCATTAAAACCGCCTTGTCCGAAACCCCTATAAAGGAAACTGACCGCCCTTTGGCTTGAATAACAAAGAAAATATATTGGCTTGAAAATCAAGAAAATTGACTTTAACCACGTTATTCTCCACAAACGGGATATTTTTTTCTTTCTTTCTTCTCTTCCACAGATAGCTTGGCACTGAAACATCGTAGAGAGTTGTTCAATGGCTAATTTTAAAGGAAATCTCTAGATCTAGTGCCATTTGTAATTTTTTTTAATTAATTATTTTTTACAAAAAACTTAATTTTTATATACAATATTGATCAATGACGTCATAGTCGTTGGATGTAGCACATAAAGGCTCGATCATCGAATTTAATCACCACTGGATTTCTTTTCATCGAAATTTTTGTGTAAAACAGAGGACGAAACGTATTTTGTAAGAATAATTTGTAGGAGCTCCAATAGTATAGCCTATCCCCTATTGGCGTCATAAAATCCGTAACCCCCTCAGTACTTAATTTCCGGGATTGTTCTGGAATCCCACTTTATATTCACTTAATGCAGGAGTCCTATAAAAATTTAAATTGATTTAATCCAGCCCAAATATAAAATTTATTCATATTACTATCAATGGCAAAAGGCCAAAAAAATCGATTGTGTAAGAATTTGCGCAACTAAGTTAGTGGAAAGCTCAAGGCAAGACAGTACGGTGACATTCAAGATTGTCTGGCCTTGATGCAGTTCATCGACTCTCAAAAGCGCCTCGCCTTCATAGAGCTCATGGCCTTCAAAAGTACCTGGCCTTCATAGAGCTTATTGTCAATCAAAGGTACCTGGCCTTGATACGGCTCACTTCTTCCTATGGCAGCACGGTAGGTACAAGATAGGACTCTACTAAGACACTAAGTATTATCTACTGTTACAGCTAAGCATAAATAAGCAATTTGGGAACATACTTAACTTGAGTTTTTTTCCACTTTCTTGCTTTCCTTACAAGAGTATCTTGGATTTCCTAAGCGTTTTGGTTAGGAATTGCTCTTTGGACATGCAGAATATCAGAAACAGTTTTTGAATTGAGTATATTGCGCAGCGGGTCTTTGTAATTTTTAACTCAGAAAACTGACCCTCTTTTACAGTACTGGAATGGGGCAGACACGTTTATCCCATTTATCACATCATCTAGACAGTCTGTCAGCATAAAACTCAGCAAAAAGTTTAAGAAAGGATTGTCTGCTGCATGTTTTAAATTTGTAAAACACTTTAAAAAATTAACTATATACTGATTAGCATCTCAGTCTACCTCACTTATTTTAAAAGGAAGACACTCTCCAATCAAATGAACCCTCTCCTAAGTTTGCATGAGCACCCTCTCCATTAAAAGTGGCTGGTGGAACAAAGTGTAATAATAAACACACCACATCGTTTTCTCACATCGTTACATCCCCTGGCAGAGCAGAAACATCAAATGGCAAAGTAGATAAATCTCTTGTTAAAATTGTTTTTAGTTTTTTTAAACTAAATATTAAAAGAGTGGCTTCTTGGGATCAGCCTAGCCAAAAAAAAATCATTCAATAATCAGGAAGCCAGCATTTATGTTTATACAATTTTGCCAGCCAGAGAAATAAACTTTGCTTTAATCTGAAAACTACGGTGAGTATTTTTTTCCAATAAAAATATTTTTTGTGGCGCGATGTTTACCCCGTTAGCACCTAGAATACAAAATTTTGTTGCTTTTTTGTCAGACAAATGAGTGTATTTTTACAACATTTTTCCTTTATTTATCAATAGTAAAATCAAACACTTCCACTTTGTTTCAAATTTGAATCAGTTTGTCCCAGCAGTTTTGTTGACTCTGTCAGTTCAGTGCTTGTGCTTTTTTCAAAAAATAAATCCGGTGGCTCCGTGGTACATTTCAACCTATAGGTCACGATGTAGATTAGTGTCATCACGATCTAAAATAAAAACAAAAATTCTTTATTAATAGTTAATCAGATCAGTTTTGACTCTGAAGAGAAACCTGTACTGCTTTTAATTTCCAACTCTGGTTGAAGCAATTTTGGGAAGCCGTCTGCTGTAGCAACTTAAGTAAGTCGCATTTATTTCGTAAATTTCTTCCAAAAATTTTTTTATAGAGAAACTCTGGTAATATATTCACCAGAAATATCGATCTTTTATAGTTATATTATCTTTGAAAAAAATTCCAAAAAAATTGTAGTGTTCTCTGCCGGGGTTAAATCTTTACTGACTGGTTTCTCATACCAAATTTGATGTTTAATGGAGGTTAACCCGATTTTACTGATTTTTCAAAACAAGCTTGTAAATTTTCGGTTACTATGGGCTACAGTTCGGTCTTTACGTTTATTTTAAATTCAACCAATATTTTTCCCTGATCCTTTGATTCCTTTCCCATTTGCGGTTTATTCTTCATGATCACTATTTTAAAATATCGGCATCTATGAGCTAGAGATCTTTTTGATTAAAATTGACGCTTGCGAGAGCTCGTTTTGACGCTTAAAATGGAAATTAAAACTTTAAAGTTCAATTTGACGAAACGTGCTCCCAAATGCTCCAATTAAATGATGTGGATGGGGGAAAAATAAAATTATCTTGAAAAGTAAAAAGGGGTGCCTTCAAAATTCAACAAAGGTTTAATTCACCACAGCTAAATTTCACTCAAGCAAAACTAAGAAACAGGCTGTTCAAAAAAAATTCGAGGAAAACTTAACCCATACGCAATTCAACGTAACAAAATTCAAGTCATGAAAAATTTTACGTTTCATAATTAGTAGAAACAGCTTTTCATGACGATAAGTCGCCATGAAAATTCAACAGAGACATGCCTAGGTGAAGGGAGCATATTGGAAGACAAAGAATTGTAGGGGCATCTTTTAGGGGTTTAAGCAACGATACTGAAGCCAACCTAAGACACCATAGCACAAATTGTCCATAGAAAAGTGCTGAGGATAGTGATGGTTCGGATTCATATGAGGTCAAAATGACAGTAATTAACGATGATATCGTCAGCAACGGTGTTACTGATAGTAACGTCGACGATGATAGGACGAAGACAACGGAAATAAAAGAGGTCATTGTCGTCAGTTCCAACCCTATCACCATCATTATCAGCTTTGTTTCGCTCTATATCCTCTTGAACATTTCTGACGTTGTCATCGGGATTATGATCATCACTACCAACTGGTACCATAAAATATACCCTCGCATAGAAAAATCCTTTACCCACAACTCTACCCGTTTCCTGAACTTTATCCTTCATGACCGCAATTTATACATTGCACGGACTAGTGACAAGTTGTCCGAGTGACAGATCAGTAGTATGGGGTTGATTACTCTGAGCGGCCCCATACATCCTACTCTTTTCTTCTTTAGTGGTTTGTGATCATAAAGAAGGTATAACGGAGATTCCATTAGTGTTGCCATATATATAACTAAAATCATAGAAGGCGTTATTATTAACTATAAATATAGATGGCGACATGTTTTTTTTTCCAACGACAAGTTTTTTAGCTTCTAAGCAGTTTCTCATTGATTTTTATAAAATTTGTGTTTGATGTAGGAATCGAACGTGAGATCAATGATTTCCTATGGTAAGAGAACGACATGTTATTTGATTGAGCCAACAAGTCTTTGAAAATATTATTATTTTAGAAATACATTCTAAGGAATTTAATATGCTGGTTCCCAGACGTTGGCTGTAATAGTTGTTATGAGAATAGTTTGTGATTGATTAAGATGTATTTTTGTTTTGTTAGCATTATATTTTTGTTTCGTAATAAGTATTTTGTATTCTGTAATACGAATTTGACATTTCTTAGGATGTTTTTTTTGTTTTGTAAGAATTATTTTTTTCTTCGTAAGAAGTATTTTTGTTTTTTTATGAAGTATTTTTGTACTTTGTAAATACGATCTCTGATTTTTTAGGATGTATTTTTGGTTTTGTAAGAATCTTTTTTTGTTTTTTTGTAAGTATTTTAAATTTTGTAAGAATTATTTTATATTTTGTAATAAGTATTTTTTTTTTAATTTGTAACAAGTATTTTGTATTTTGTAAGAACAGTTTGTGATTGTTTGGATGTATTTTCGTTTTGTAAGTATTATTTTTTGTTTCGTAATAAGCATTTTGTAATAGGAATTTGCGATTTCTTAGGATATATTTCTGTTTCGTAAGAAATTATTTTTGCTTTGTAAGAAGCTTTTTTTTCTGCCAAGTATTTTTGTATTTTGTCACGAAATTCTGATTTCTTAGGATGTATTTTGTTTTGTAGGAAGTATTTTGTGTTTTGTCTAATAAGAATTTGTGATTTCTTAGGATGTATTTTTGTTTTGTAAGAATTACTTTTTGTTTTGTAAGAATTTCTTTTGTTTTTAAGTGTTTTTGTATTCTGTAAAAACAATCTCTAATTTCTTAGGATGTATTTTTGTTTTTTTAAATTGTTTCTTATTTCGTAGGAAGTATTTTGTATTTTGTAAGAAGTATTTTTTTGGTTTTGTAACAAGTATTTTGTATGTTGTAAGAACAGTTTGTGATTGTTTAGGATGTATTTTCGTTTTGTAAGAATTATTTTTGTTTTATAAGAAGAATTTTTATTTTCAATTAAAAATTTGTAATCTAAGGATGTTTTGTTTTGTTTTGTATGAATTACTTTGTTTTGTTTTGTAAGATTTTTGTTTTGTAACCAGTATTTTGTAAGAACAGTTTGTGATTGTGTGGGGTTTATTTTCGTTTTTTAAGAATTATTTTTGTTTTGTAAGAAGTATCTTTTAATAAGAAAAGTATATTGTGTTTTGTAATAAGAATTTCTGATTTCTTAGGATGTGTTTTTGTTTCGTACGAGTTATTTTTTTTTGTTTTGTAAGAAGTATATTTTTGTAAGAAGTATTTTATACTTTGCATGAACAATCTCTGATTTAGGATATATTTTTGTTTTGTAAGGATTATTTTTGTTTAATAATAAGTATTTTGTAATTTATAAAAAGAATTTTGTGATTGCCTAGGATGTATTTTTGTTTTATAAGAATTTTTTTTGCTATGGCTGACGAACGGCTCGGAAATAATACATTGATCGCCTTAGAATGTATTTCTAAGAAGATTATTTCATTACTGACTTGTTGGCTCAGTCGAGTAACGTGTTTGTTTTTTTTACCATAGGAGATAATCGGTCTCATGTTTGATTCATACCCCAGACGTAAATTTCATAAAATCAATGGAAAACTGCTTAGAAGCTAAAAAATGAATCGTTCGAAAAGAAAACTTAGGCGGTTTGTGGTTGTGTAGGGTGTATTTTGTTTTTTAAGAAATATTTTTGTTTCGTAAGAAGTGTTTTGTGATTAGAATTTGTGATTTCTTAGGATATATTTTTGTTTTATAAGTCATTTTTTGGCTTTGAAACAAGTATTTTTTGTAATAAGTATTTTGTACTTTGTAAAAACAATCTCTAATTTTTAGGATGTATTTTTGTTTTGTAAGATTATTTTTTGATTCGTAATACGTATTTTGTAAGAAGAATTTGTGATTGTCTAGGATGTAATTTTTGTTTTGTAAGAGTTATTTTCGGTTTTGTTGACCAACGTCCCGGAAATAATACATTGATCGCCTTAGAATGTATTTCTAAGAAGATTATTTCGTTACTGAAATGTTAGCTCTGTCAAATAACGTCTCGTTCTTTTACTATAAGATATCATGGGTCTCATGTTTGATTCGTACCTAAGACATAAATTTCATAAAATCAATGGAAAACTGCTTAGAAGATAAAAATGTATCATTAGAAAAGAAAACATTTCACCATCTATAACTATAGTTAACAATAACGCAATTTATGTCTTTAAATATGTAGTCGGCAGCATTGGAGGAAACGCCTTTAAACCTTCTTCGTGATCTTAGTGTACTAAGGATGTGCTCAAGCCCATAAAAATAAAAAAAATGATACCTGGCCGATTGTAGCCCTAATCAATATAATAATCGACTCGATACCATTAGAGTACGAAAAGATCTCTACCAATTATATATTAGATTCAAAATTACGTTTATTGCTTATCTTGTCAGTTCAAATTCAGTTAAAAAATTGAACGAAATACTTGACAAACGAAACAGGAATTCTTCTATCAATGATCACGTGATAAGTGCTCTGCGCCTGACATTTTATACTCAACGGCACATTTCTCTGAAAAATAAAGGCGAATTCTTATCATAACCGAAGTATGATAATACCAGATGGGCCCAATTAAACTGAATACAATAATTTGGACGGTCATTCTCTTATAGCACCTCCAGGCTGTCGTAGTAATGTTGGGCACCGCTTGTATTGCGGGTACGCTTACTGAGCCTAAGCGAACCTAACTCAAAATCAGTTAACATAATGTAATCTAAGTGAAAAATCACTTGTGATGCCATCACTAGCTTTAGTGAAAAAAAGATGATAGTACATGGACAGGAAAACAAAAACGGCACCCTCTATGACTGTAAAATAATAGATCTCGGTAGTAGGGATTTGAGCAAAGTATTTGATGTCATGAACAAGAAAAAACAACCATCGTCTTATGGCATTCTTCCAAGAACATTCAATCCACAGAATCATTTGTTAATAGGGTTCATTTACTGCATCTGATGGTAAACTGTCGATGATACTAGCAACATTTACTGATGCTTTGCTTTTCTAAGAATTGTCATTAATTTCTATGGGGATATTAATAAACATCCTAAACATTCGATTTGCTAGCGCATCCTAAAATTAAAAGAGACATAACAAAGTGCAGCACAAAAGATTTTACTAATATAATGGTATGTAGAATATCATCAATAAAAAACAGATGCTATGAATCAATTCCATAAAATACGTCATTATGTTTTTCTCTTGACCTGACACTTATTCCATTTTCGGGCCATACAAAGTTTTAGCTAAGATTTCAGGTAAACATCGCATCACACATTTCATCATTGGTATTATTGCGTTCATTTACTGTATCTGATTGTAAACTGTCAATGATACTAGGAACATTTTTTACACAGGTAATAATTCTGACACTGAGACATGATAAGCTATATGAAATTGGTGCAGCAGTATGCCTGTCTTCTTTTTATCTTCCATTAAATGTTAATATCTGAAAGATGGCGATACGACTTATCAAGAGGTAACGTATTACCCGCGCTGTTAGCAAGAATTGAATCTCTATGTAAACTATTACTTTTAGGTGTGCAATATGTTTAAACAATATCATCTTTGGGAAATTTTATTCTAGTATATCCACCATTAGTAACGATGAATTTTTTCGGTAGTCCAAAGAAATTTAATTTCTCTCTTTCATGACAATGCACACATACATTTACAATGTTGTCACTATTAGTGCTTGTTTCATAATTCAAATATTTGTTTATGTCAGCATTCAATACTACGATAACTCTATTCTGTGCACAATGAAGTATTTCATCTTCACTTTTTCATCATTGCTATTACTCTGTTCAATGATGGTATCTGATGGTAAACTACCAGCAATACTATAAACGTTGAGTGATGCTTCGCTTTTCATTGAATTGTCTTTAATCTCCTTGGCGACTTTATCTGCCCATCCTCTTTTAATTTTGCTCTCGATTACACTGTCTATTCCCATATATTTTTACACCGGTTATAGTTCCGACCCATAGACAAGATATGATTTATGATATTGATGCTGGAGTTTGCTCGCATTGCTTTTAAGTTCCGTTGAATGGTAATACCACAAAGATGTTGATATTATGTATCAACACGTAACGTTCTACCCACATGACAAGCAAGACGTTGGCCCTCAACATCAACAATTAGTTTTAGGCTGGCATTATTTTTAATCACTATCATCTCTGGAAATTTGACTCTGGCATAACTAACATTATGGCCATTGAATTTTTTAATATTTCAAAGAAATTCAATCTCTCACTGCCACTACAACGCCCCGCATGCATTTTCAATGATGTCACCATTAGTACTTGTTTAGAAATTTAAATATTTGTCTTTGTCAGCATTCAACGTTACGACAACTCTATCATGCAAACAAAATTTCTTGAAATAATTCATCTTTATTTTTAAAATAAGACTGATGTGTTTATCCTTCCAGTGCACAATCAATAACCATCGAAAACATAGAATAAATCAAGTATTGTCGGCGACCAACCATAGAGTACCAGTGGAGCTCCTGCATATGAAAAAACCCAATGTTCACCAGACTGCATGTCAACTATGTCCACCAGATTGCTTGTCAATTTAAGACATGAAAAAAGGTTCAAAAAAATCTGTCTTTTTTTATTCTAAGAAAAAAAATGTTCAGAATCAAAAATGAAAAAGATTCACCTCAAGGGCTAAGCTCGCAAACTATCCGAAGGCAGTTTTATGCACTTTTATTTTTCATATAGCTCTTTACTGTCCCATGAAGATCCAAGTTCAAAAATATTTCACAGATTGAATTCAATAGTTCAAGAATTAGTAGTAGGGGAGGATGTTTTTTTAAACCAAAGATGATATATGATATACAAACACATATAACATAGTGTCAATATCAATTCAATGGGTGTGGTCGGGCGTATTACAATTTTGTGAAATTTCATTAACCATCAAAAGAATATGTCTGTCCAGTATGCATCTCAAATCATAGTGCTATGCATATTCTGAGGATGATACCAAAAATGGTGCCCGGAAAAAGATCACTGATAACACTTACCAAAAATCCAATTGAGAAATTGATTGCGCAAATAACTTGTTATGATATGGCGACGCTGAACATCAGTTAGCCAACGTCCCAGAAACAATACATTGAATGCCTTAGAATGTTTTTCTATAATCATAATATTTTCAATGACTTGGTGGCCCAGTCGAGTAATCTGTCGTTCTTTTACCATAGGAAATGATTGGTCTCACTTTCGATTCCTACATCAAACACAAATTTCATAAAATCAATGGAAAACTGCTTAGAGGCTAAAATAGGTGTTGTTGGAAAAGAAAACAAGTCGCCATCTATGCCTATAGTTAACAATAACGTCATCTATGATTTTAGTTATGTAGATTGGCAACATTAGCGGAATCACCGTAATACTTTCTTCTCGATCTTAAACCACTAAGGAAAAAAAGAGTAAGCCATGTGGGCCCACTCGGATTAATTGACTTAATACTACTAGGATCAAAAAAAAATCAATAGAAAAAAAATATGGGTGAAAAAAGGTAGAAGGGGGGCATGGAGAAAACAAAACAAAATTCATTTTTTATTCAAAATGTAATGATTTATTCATTACAGGCAAAAAGTGGGTCTTTGGCCCACTTGACAAGAATTTTCACCAAGCGGCTTGAAATTCATGCGGCAATAAAATATGAGCATGACAATGCTTATCATGATGATTGATGAGCTAAGAACCACGTGATAAACTAACTACTTAAAATCAAATTTAAATGGTTTCGCAATTTAGCAAATCTTATATTTTTGGAGGATTTGATTTTGAAGTGGACAAAAAAAAGAAAAAAAGGTACTTGTCTGTTATAGCGCTGACCGCTCAAGTTATTCACTAGTTGTGTTAAGTTGTGACACACTGTGGAGCCAGTTCCTTCAGGTAGTTGCTCTCAGCTTAGCGTGAGACAAGACGAAAACAAGTTACAGAATAGATGGGAAATATGTAATTTGGGCTATATATTTGCACATTAGGGGTGGTTTGGGGTCAAAGTATTTGGATAATGTGAGGTTAGAAAACAATTCTTGCTTCATAATATGTAGAATAAATTTGTTTCTAGAGTATTATATTTTTACTTTTATCATTCTTCTTCACTTCTTGAGTGGTCGGCGCTATAACAGAAAAATACCAACAAAAAACTACGCTTGTTGTTAAAAGATAGATATTAAAAAAAATAAGCAGCTTTTTGAGTTATCTCCCTTGAATTATACTGAGTAACTATGCTACGCAATAAAGAACACTGAGCCTCAGTTACACTCGAACACTCAAGTATAACACTCGAGTTGTACTCAGAATACACGATGCTGCTTGTAAAAGGACAAAAACATATTGTTGAGATGTCTTCTGTGAGAGAAAATATCTAGATGCAAGGCTCTAAAGAATAAGCCGGTTTTTGAGTACAGATAAAAATGCCGGCTCGGTTATACCTGAGGTACTCCTCCCCCCAGCCTAGCATGGAGTGAAGCGTGTGAAGTGGAAAGTGAAGAGAGGCGTCCAACGCAGACTTCAAAAGAGAGGTTTTCTCGTTCATAGGACGCTTCGGTCTCCTTGAGATCCTATAAGGAAATTACCCTACAAGTCATAAATTAATTAGGTTGTTTTACTTGGAGGAGCGGAGGGTAGGCCTTTGCAACTCTGCCTCCCTTCATATTGCTATCCAATTCGGGTGGCAGAAATTCGAACTTGCATTTCTGAAGACAAGGGCTAATTTTGCTAATAAAAACAGCCCATATAAATTCCGCAGATTTCCACTAAATTAAATATTATCTTACCGGGTTTAAAATTTCGGGGACTTGAGCAAACCAAGGGATAATGCATTATAACAATTAGGCCTTTGGCTTTTTTTTTGGCAAGAACTGAGGATTAATAGGCATACCCTCGAACAGATTGTTTACTCACGAGCCGAGTAAAAAGATGCGATAGACTGAGTATTTTAATTAAAGAAGGAAATCCTTGTGGACGATTTACATGTGGACGCTCCTCTTCCATGATAGCTCAGGCACTTCTCAATTACTAACCTAAGAATGAAAATTTGGTCGACACATCCTCTACCCTTTTTAAAACCGCACTGTTCATCTCCTATAACCTTGTCTACAGCATCTCTAAGTCTAAAAAAGTGTCATATTACTAAGTAATTTGCTACCTACAGACATCAGCTAATGCCTCAATAATTACCTCACTCACTGTTATTACCTTTCGTATAGATTGGTTTAATTAGGGTTTTCCTGAAATCACTAGGTCCTTTTCCTTTTCAAATCATATTCATAATATTAAGTAACTTATTTCTAACGTCACAGTCACCATATTTAAAAACTTCATTTACCATAGTATCATCAGCACCTGAAGCTTTATTATTTTTTAATCGTTTTAGTATTGCCGCCAGTTTTTTCTTCACAAAATAAATCTTCCTTCACAACCAAGATATAACAAACTTTTTCGTTTTCCTCTATATCTTTTCCTACAACTATCTCGGTTTAGCATATTCTCAAAATTTTCAACTTATCCCTCTTTAACTATTTCCTTATCACTAATTGTGTTCCCGTTCCTATCTTTAACTGGGACAATTCCGGATTGACTACTCCCTCTCAATTTATTAACATTCTATGGTTTACTATTATGCCATCTAGCTGCGTCTTCCAGATATCTGCAATTTTATCCACGGCCTCCACTTCAAACCTCCTTAGTTCATATTTTAATTGTTTCCCCACTTTCTTTACATTCCTTTTGTTTTCATATGATCTATCTCTCAGATAATTCTTGTACACGCCCCTTCTCCTCTCTATTGAACATAAAGCTTTTTCGCAAATATTCTTAGCTACACTCCTAAATTTCATCCCTAAAAGATCATCAGAAAATTCACAACTTGTTTTGCTAAAATTATTCCATCCATCTTCTACATTATATATTTGAAACTCTCCCATTGAGTATTCAACTGTTCCTGGAAAATTTCTCTCAAGTTCTCATCCTGGAGTCAACCAACGTCATAATTTCCTGGTAGGTAGTTACCCTTCTTAAATTTCATCTTTAAATTAGCCCTAGATACTACTAGATGGTGATCTTTACTTTTAACATCAATCCAACGCGTTTGTACATTCAAAGAAAAATGACGAATATTATAAACCATTAGGTAATACTTTCCTAGATAAACCAAGTCCATATTAGGATCCATTAATTTATGCACAGTAAGGGGTTGACCGTTCGTTTCTCGATATAGACTGTTTGGCGTAACATAAACATTAAATCCATATTCTTTATGTACAAGTGAACACAGACTTTTCCCAACCTCCTTGAAAAATATGAAAATTATAACCTGAAATTGAGTTTTTGGCATTTCAATGGATATACTTTTGAGGAATGTTTATCATTTTTGAAGTACTTTTATTCTAAAGCTAAATTCTAGTGTAAAGAAAGGAGGACTAAGGAGGCAGGTGATAATCTTATATTTGGGATAATCCTGAATTCATAAGTAGAAACATCGAAAAAACCTATCTCTGATGAAAATAAAGAACCACATCAATCCTCAACTCCCTCAGAAGTTTGAAATTGATTACATAAATGCCGCTCCGCTGAGCCCTCGGAGTTTAGCACAGTTTAGATTTTGGTTTAGCACATTCTCAAAATGTTACGCCCATCTCTCTTTAACTCTTTCCTCATCACTAATCGTGGCCCCACTCCCATCTTTAACTGGGACAGGTCCCGATTGACTACTCCCTCTCAATTTAATTAGTATGCTATAGCTTAATACTATGCTGTCTAGCTGCATCTTCCAGATCTTCGGCAATTTTATCAATGGCCTCCACTTCACATCTCCTCAGTCCATATTTTAACGCTTTATCCACTTTCTTTCTATTCCTTTTGTTTTCATATGATCTATGACTCAGATAATTTTGTAAAACCCTCTTCTCCTCTCTATTAAACATAAAGCTTTTTCACTAATATGCCTAGCTGCGTTTCTTACTTTTTTCCCTGAGACACCATCAGCAACTTCACAAATTATTTTCCTAAAATTATTCCATCCATCTTCTACATTGTAAAATTATAAACTCTCAAGTATAATGTTCAACTGTTCCTGGAAAGTTTTTCTCAAATTCTCGTCCTGGAGTCTACCAACATCATAAATTCCCCGGAGGTAGTTACCCTTCCCAAATTTCAGCTTTAAATTAACCCTAGACACTACTAGATGGTGATCTTTACTTTTGACGTCAATAACAGTCCTCCTATTTACCCTAGTATCTTGTATTGATCCTGCCAGTCTTCGGTTTAAGCGGCGCTCAAATGCGTTTCTAGCTAGAATCCCATGTCTGAACACCTGTCTGGCCAGAAATCAATGTCTAGCATACTACCGTTCCCAAGAAGATTTCAGTGCTTAGCTAAAACTATGATTTTGAAATGCATTACAGTTGTCAGTTCTAGCCAATCAAGAGAGCTTATGCGTAGGTAAAACTTTCAAAATTGTAACCCCTGTTTTTACTGTCACAAGATAATGGATGAGATAAGCCAAACAATTGCCTTAGTGTTCTTCACTATTATGTCTGGTGTTGCATATTTGCCTAAAATAAAAAACCAATTAATAAGAAAAAAATAATTCGATTTCAATTTAAAAATATAAACATAGATGATGAAAATAGTGGAACTTGACACATTCTGATTGGTTGTAGTCAAAAAACCTAGCCTTTGAGTTCTAGAGTACAGAACTAGATGCTTAGCTGTAAATTGTCTAGAAAAGCACCAAATTTTACTTGTGAATGGTAGTTGTCTAGAGTCTAGACATTGATTTCTGGACAGACACATGTCTAGACATGAAATTCTAGCTCGACACGCATGTGAAAGCTGCTTTGCAATAGCATAATCAATATCGTTTGCTGTCTTACCATACGGAATACCACGTTAACTTATGGGCCATTTTATGACCAAATATTGTATTGGTTATAACTAGATTGTTATACCTAAAAATTATAGCAGTCTGCAGCAATTACTGTTCTTTTTACTACGATAAACATATTTAGGCTAGAATACCATCTACCCCTGTTTCTAACGACATAGGGGTTAAAATCTCTAATAAAGAACCATATTTCTACCTTGCACCCTGTTCATTTGCTCCTGCAACTGTAAGCAAAATTCACCTGAGTCACTACTATCTCCGTTAGTCGGTTATACAGGGACATATACTATTATAACTAATACCCTGCACTTTTAGTCATGAAGCAATCGATTGGTATTCGGGTGCTATTGAAAATCGGGTCGGACTGGGATAGCCTGGGAAGATTCAAGGTTCAAGGTTTTATTATCAATACCATATTTACACAACATATTAAATTTCCAACCAAATGATGATCCTTGATTTGGGCAGGAGCCTCTTTGCGAGGAGTCAGTTCGGGAGATGGGAGACGATAGTCAGTTCCCTAAACCTACAACTGTTTCGCCATTTGTGACTATCTTACCAAAGCCTAGCCTTTCCAAACCATTGTCTCTGGGAGATACTCTCGCAAATTACAAGTCATTACTTCATCCCCCCTATCATTATTCTGTAGCCCCAACCCTAATCTCATCCCCAATTGGCATCAAAATTTATTTTCTTCATAACTGTCCGATGGTGTGGGACCCAGAAGAAGCTACTTCAAGTTTCCTTGAAATTTGTACCCCGATCATTACCCTTAACCTTTTTTATGTTTTACCACGAGTAATTTGAAATATCGCCACTAGGCAAGTTTCGTGTTGTTTCAGGTATGGATACGTTTCTTCTTATTGAACATAACAGGCTAGTTAGGCTAATCTCTCTTGACGCATGATATCGTCTCATATGTAAAAACCTTATGTTTCGTTTCTTTCAATTGTAAATCAAGAGGAGGAAAAATTCCTTATGTAATCGTGCTCCGAACCCCTAATACGATGACCCAGAGCTCACAACACTGTTTTCCTTTTTAATCTTATATATTACTGGTGGGTTGTTCGATACAATAATTTTCCCCTCGGGCCAAGCCCGATATCTTTGTCACTATATAAGCACGATTATTTTCCCACTAATCTCGCAGATTCCCCTGTTCAAAATCTCAAATCTGGTTAATATGGCTATACAGCTAGTGACTCCAATCATTATACTGCCACGATGGATGGCACTGGATCCTGGACCAAGCATGTTAGAGGCATCGTGGACATTGGCCAGAGATGGAAGGATGACAGGTTTAATTATAACTTTAAAGTTGATTGTTTTGGGTTTTGTGTAATTTTTTTTTCTTGTTTCATTACCCTGTAGGATTCTGATCAGTTTGGCTTGGTGGCGGCCATATATCTTCGGGATTAGATATTTATCCTAAGTATAGGATAAATATCTTTTTCGTAACTTATAATTATTTCTGGTACTTATGTAATATCTGTAACGCACGTGTTATATCAGGGCCAGTCTTTTACACTAAGATCTTACATCTAAAATCTCACATCTTTCTGCAAAGATTTCCGTTCTTTTAACTCATCTTTGTTCTAAGATCCTACAGCTCACTGATGTTAGAAAAAGCGTTTCTGCCACATACAGCAATGATGAGAAAACTTTGACGATATACTCATCATTGTTCTTAGACCGCTGATTCGAGCCGAATGGTGAAAGACGTTTACAAAAGAACGCTATAAGATGTAAACAAGGTTGCCACCATCAGTAGGATTTTACTAGATCTAATAAAAAAAAGCAAAATCTAGCAAGTATAGAGGATCTAGTAAATTTCCCAAAATCTAGTAAAAAAAAAGCATGATTTATAGTAAACAAAACTTTTCTTATGTTCCATAGATTAAGAGAAAAAAATTAGGGTCCATTCATTACAAAATCTGATTTCGATGACGTTAGATATTATGGCTACTATTGCTCTCCTTTTTGCGATTTCGCGTCAATTCTAGCGCTTAAAGTTCACTACTTTTCACTTGGCTTCTTCTTGATACTCGCTTTGACAGGCAAACTATTTAAAATCAGGACTGGCATGACGGCTTAATTTGGTTTTCAAATTTTTTTCCAGATGCTCAAAACAGCCGCTACGTTTGTTAGTTAGGTGAGTCATTGTGTTTGTCAGTCTAGACTGTCTCTAGACTGTTTTATAGCTTTAAGACAGTCCAAACTTGTAGCATACTATTCAAGGTAGTTAAAACTCTGTCCCATTCTTGGGACAGAGTTTCAAAACTCTGGACATTCTTGTTAACTTCACACAGTTAATTATGAACAAAGTACAATCGTGCCAATGTGCAAGGTCACTCCATTTCAAATTATTTGACAGATGTCCGATTACACTCAATGGATTAACAGATTAAGGTCCAGTTACTTGAGCTAAAAAATACCTTCTTATTTCAACAACCCAAGAGCTTCCACAGTTCCAGTCTATGAGCACCCATAAGAGTTGTTACCAAAATAACCGTTACCAAGTTACCAAGAGTTGTTACCAAGTTATATTAGACACTAAGCTATATTGGACACTTCCTAGCTTTTTTCAGTGCCTTGTACTGGAAAAAAATACAATTTTTTTCAAGAGTAATATTCCGTTATCTGGGATTGCTTCTTGTGTAGTATACATCTCAAAACAAAGCAACTTGTTCTCAGGTCGTCGAGCGGAGTACATGACTGGGTGATCCCCTGCGATTTGACTCGGGCTACCAAGAGATGAAAACAAGTAAATCCCTCCAGTCAAGATTCAACACTAGTGGAAACTTTAAATTCGGATGAGGCCGATTCGGACGACTAAAGCCTTTTAAGTGTGACTTTTTTTTAATCGTGACTACGTTCTTTTCTTCTTACGTTTCACCTGACCTGAAGACTATTGTTACAATAATATTTTTTTAAACTAATTGTTGCATGTTATATAAGTTTTTTTTTCTTGGTAGCCCTATTTCAATTTGAGGTGCACTTATTAATTAACAGCTAAACCGGTAGCTGATTGCATCATTTCTGTTTTGAAGTGACATAGATTGTATTGGTTTTTCATTCCCTTGAAAAAAGTTTCCGATTCTAGTAGACTGAATTTCAGTCTGGTGGCAACCCAGGTGAAAGATCTTAGTGCTAAGATTTCACTTATAAGCGTTCCTTGTCAAAAGATGTAAGACCTTAGCACAAAAATGAGTAAAAGAACATGCCTATTATATAGGGAAGATGCTTAAGAAACTAGTCAAACGGGTTTCTTTCAATAGAATATTGGATTGGAAACCGTGGTTTGTCTTTGCGTTTACAATTTTTTAAACGATTGTTTTTTGGGGTTTAGGGGAAAAAAGGTACCTAGGTTGGGTTAGGTTACGTATTTAATTTATGCTATGCTTTCCCCCCACCCCCCTAATGTGGAAAGTAGTTGTTTCTAAACTAGTATATTTTTATCCTATTTTGTTTTATTTCATTAGCATTAACCAAACTTCACTTTTCTCGTGTGTTACAGATAGTACATAAGTACCTTATTTCCTTTTTAAAATCATTCTTTTACCACTGGCCCTAATAATTAGTCAAATATGTCTTTTGTTCCTTATTAAATCACTTTTAAACTCATTTTTCCTTTTCTTTCACTGAGTTTAGTTTTATCTTTGCAGACTGGTTAATAAGCTAGTATTTCAAAACATCCACGCAAGGTATGACTCATCTGGCTAGATAGCTTATAAATTTTACCCGTTTGATTGGTAGGGTTATAAGGGTGGAAATTCTTTGATTCTATTGGGAGAATGATTTCACATACGACCACCGGCGTCCCCAATTGGTTGAAACTATATGCAGTGGTCATCTCTTGTAAATAGTGAAGAAGATGTTCGTTTTATAAGTTTATGTTCTGTTATACACTGATACAATAGTAAATTTCGGTACTTTCCCATTATATGGACACTTCTAAAAAGTCAAGTTTGGTTAGTGCTAATGAAATAAAATGGGATGAATATATAATAGTTTATAAACAAATTTGGGCTATAAAATTTGCACTTTAGGGGGGTGGGGTAAAGCATTGTATATATTAAATACGTAACCTAACCTAGGTACCTTTTTCTCCCCCTAAACCCCAAAAAACAACAGTTTAAATATAGTTCCTGGAGTGAGAAACCCTTTGTTTATGAGCGTAAACCTTTTTTTCATCACGCATCTCGGTCTATTTCGTGACTGCTTTCCTTGTATGTGCCCATACAATGGGAAAGTACCTAAATTTCCCACCATTTACAAGTGTCTGTGTTTTATCTCCTAGCCTAAGTTGCAAATTTTAATTTTGCTAAGATCCTTGTTATAGGAGGGAAAATTCTCTTAGTTATTGTTGAGATATCTACCATGAGAAAAAATATCTGGATGCGCGGCTCTGTAGAATGAACCGGTTTTTGAATACAGATAAAATCAAATCCCCCGCCCCCAGCCTATCACCAAGCGCAGTGATCTGAAGTAGCGAGGGAGCATGGACTTCTAACGAGACTTCCAATTAGAGGTTTCCTTCTTCTTGGGATGGTTCAGTAGGCTATATATAAGTTACCACACAACTCATAATTTAATTAAGTTGTTTTACTAGAAGGAGCCAGAAACCCTGCACTGGTGGCAACCTTAAAAATTTACAATCACCGTTTTTTATCATTTGGCCTGTGGCCGAAAAAACTGCATGTTTCTTTAAAAAAAATCCCAATTTATTCAAACTATGGTCTTTTACTCTAGTTTTTTCTATGAGTAGAGGTTCCTAGACACGAGAACTGAATTTTTAACTGACTATTCTTTCAGGGGAGATTAGGGTTCTCTGGACCAATATTGGACCCGAGATCATATTACATTAAGAATAAAGTCATCTTCTGTGTTCACCTTACTTATCTAGTTCATTGCTGAACTGTAAATTCTCTGGTTTTAAAAATAATAATAATAAAAACACACTCAGAATAATATCATAAAAATAAAAACAATCAGATTTCAAACAATGTCCATTGCAGCGAGTATTTTTCCATTTGTAACAGATTCAAAGCTCTTACAGCTCGGTATAGCGTACATTAAATATTTTTCAATGTGTTTAAAAATTCAATTCAGATTATTGCATTAGTTCATCAGTATAATTTGCTTTCATTGTAACAAATTTTTTTAGTTTCATTTTATTTACTGCTCTCATTATTACTGGAGGATTTAATTTTTTATCATGAAAACTTGGTCAGATGTTTCTGGGTCTTTAGTATGCTTAGCCACAATACCACTAGCCATAGAGCCAATAGCAAGAAATAATTTTGGTCATTTAACTGTAGGATCCTATGTCTCAAAAATTAGTTTTCTTAAATCATCAGCCTTAAACCTGACACGTATTATAGTAACAATTTGTGATCAAATGAAAATTATGTACCACTACAGGGTTAATTATGAATGCCATTCATAATTTTTTCGGGTTAACATTTGTCCACTTTCAAGCATTGAGGTCGACCAATCAATGAAGGTCAAAGTCCTGATATTACACTAAAAGCTATTAAATTTGATGGGTATCAAAGCATAGGGAGAGGTTTTTTGTTTATTGTTTAATAAATTTTGAAGAAAAGGGTGATTTTTCAATTATCAGGGAAAATTTCCTATCTCTGACCTAAACTGTTATCTTAAATTTGTTATATTATGCACCCACATGTTATATAACAGCATTGTTTTAATATTAAAAACGAGAGTCCAGTCGAAATGATTTGACGCTTAGCCAATTTATGTACTCATCGTTAAATATGGCATTCAACGTAGAACTAATACTTTTCTGAAACTAATATGGTCGTCGTACAAAAATCGAGTGACGGATCAACCAAGAAAACATCCAAGGGCAGAAGTTGAAGATCAAAGTCCTGACATTACATTAAACGTTGCTTTATTTCATAGGCAAGGGAGGTAGTATTCTTGTTTCTTTTTTAGTTTTTAATGAAAATACAGAAAGATATTTTTCAAATTTCTGGGAAAATCTTCTATCTCTAACCTAAACTGACATCTTAAATCAGTAATTATGTACTCACATGTTAAATAACAAGAGTTCTTTTAATATAAAAAATGGGAGTCCGTAATTTCCAAATTCAAATAATTTGGCGTTTAGCAAATTTGCGTACTCACCGTTTAAAGCATGGCATCCAACGCAGAACCAAGTTGCTTTTCTGAAACCAACATGGTCATACAAATATCCGGCAATAGAAGGACCAAAAAAACATCCAAGCGCAAAAGCTGAAGACCAAAGTCCTGATATTACACCAAACGTAACTAAGTTTGATGGGTATCCTTCTCTCCTGTAAAATAGTTTATCTAAATCCTCTGAAGAATTTACCCTTCAGTTTATAAATTTATTAAGTCTTACAGTTTATAATATTGAGACTGTACTGCACCAGCACTTCAGCTGTATAATTGTTGAAGTTGAATTTTTGAATTGGAATTGTTGAAGTTTGATGGGTATCCTTCTCTCCTGTAAAATAGTTTAGCTAAATCCTCTGAAGAGTATATCCTTCAGTTTTTAAATTTATAATGTTTTATATTATGAAATGCAGTACAATCATTTAAGATTGTACTGCACTAACACTTGAAATACAACTGAAGTGTTACACTTAAGTTGTATAACTGTTGAATTTGAATTTTTTGAATTGGAATTGTTGAAGTTTGATGGGTATCCTTCTCTCCTGTAAAATAGTTTAGTTAAATCCTCTGAAGGATGCATCCTTCATTTTTAAATCTATAATATTTTACAGTTTAAACTGTTGAGACTGTACTACACCAACACTTCAGTTGTATAATTGTTGAATTTTTTACTTTGAATTTTTTGAATTTGAATTGTTGAAGTTTGATGGGTATCCTTCTCTCCTGTAAAATAGTTTAGCTAAATCCTCTGAAGAGTATATCCTTCAGTTTTTGAATTTATAATGTTTTACATTATGAAATAATCATTTAAGATTGTACTGCACTAACTCTTGAAATACAACTGAAGTGTTACACTTAAGTTGTATAACTGTTGAATTTGAATTTTTTGAATTGGAATTGTTGAAGTTTGATGGGTATCCTTCTCTCCTGTAAAATAGTTTAGTTAAATCCTCTGAAGGATGCATCCTTCATTTTTAAGTCTATAATATTTTACACTTTATACTGTTGAGACTGTACTACACCAACACTTCAGTTGTATAATTGTTGAATTTTTTACTTTGAATTTTTTAATTTGAATTGTTTAAGTTTGATGGGTATCCTTCTCTCCTGTAAAATAGTTTAGCTAAATCATCTGAAGAGTTTATCCTTCAGTTTTTAAATTTATAATGTTTTATATTATGAAATGCAGTACAATCATTTGAGATTGTGCTGCACTAACACTTGAAATACAACTGAAGTGTTACACTTAAGTTGTATAACTGTTGAATTTGAATTTTTTGAATTGGAATTGTTGAAGTTTGATGGGTATCCTTCTCTCCTGTAAAATAGTTTATCTAAATCCTCTGAAGGATATATCCTTCATTTTCAAATCTATAATATTTTACAGTATATACTGTTGAGACTGCACTACACCAACACTTCAGTTGCATAATTGTTGAAATTTATACTTTGAATTTTTTAATTTGAATTGTTGAAGTTTGATGGGTATCCTTCTCTCCTGTAAAATAGTTTAGATAAATCATCTGAAGGGTTTATCCTTCAGTTATAAAATTTATAATGTATTACATTATGAAATGCAGCACAATCATTTAAGATTGAACTGCACTAACACTTGAAATACAACTGAAGTGTTACACTTAAGTTGTATAACTGTTGAATTTGAATTTTTTGAATAGGAATTGTTGAAGTTTGATGGGTATCCTTCTCTCCTGTAAAATTAATTAAAAAAAACTTTTTCCACAAAATAAGTTTTTCAAAAAAAAGTAAAGACCTCCATTAAACCAAAAATGAACAAAATAAAATAAATTAACATACCAAACATACAACTACCACAAATCAGTATCAATAAATAAATAAAACCCAAAACGAACAGAAATTCAAATAAATAACAGAGTCAAACTCAAAACGAGCAAAAATTAATATGAGTAGGGTTTAAAACCCCTATGCTTTCTAAAAGCCAGAATATAATTTGTACTTCACTGAAAAATTCGAATGAATGTGCATTGTTAGTTTAATATACATATGCTGTTATTTATTCCTTAAAACCTTAATTAATTTTTTATTTCTTAAAGTTATATAATTGAAAATATTTAAAATAATTTTTTCTTTTAAATGTAGGGAAGGCTGTATTCCTCACAGACATGATTTCCGAAACATTAAACTACGATGAATAAAATCGTTGTCGCCACATTTTGATTGGAAGTGTTAAGGTGGATCCTCAGCGTGGAGGGGGGGCTGTATAACTTCCATTTTCAAATCAAATAAGCCCCATCTGATGTTTATGCGACCACCCATTCAATAAAAACCTTATTTTCCCTCATAGAATAACTTACAACCCTATCCCCAGGGCACTGGGGGGGGGGGGTTGTGTCATCCCTAGAGACATTATTATATGTTCTTTGGACTATTTTGAAAAAAAAATTCGCTATCTCATAGTTTCAATCTTATGCGCTTGGGGAAAGGAGGGGTTGTAGGAGGGGAGGGGAGCTAAAGGGCGTCCATCACTTTTGGCACTTAAAAAGGAACTAGAACTTCCAATTTTCAACCAAATGAGCCTCTTCTGAAGTTAAACAATGATCCATCAGAGGCAACGGTGTAGCATTGCCTATAGTAAAGGCCATACGGCTCCAATGTTTTATTATTTGTTATTATTATTATTTTTTTCCCAGAGGCACTTCATATGGAAGGGGTCGTCGCAAAAACTTCAAATAGGGCTCATTCGATTGGAAATCGAGAGTTCTAGTGCCCCTTTTATAGTCGAAAGTGTTTGGAGGGCAACTAGCCCCTCCCACGCCCATCATTCCCCCAAACACATCAAATCAAAATTTTGATACAGCTATTTTGTTCAGCGTAGTTGATTTCAGAGATAGAAACTATATTTTTGAGGCGGACACTCCCCCACAACCCTCAAGGCAAGGGTTTTAAGTTATGCCCTGGGGGCATATAAGGTTTTTATAGAAGGCGTTGTCGTAGAAACTTCAAAACAGGCTCATTCGATTGGAAATTCAAAGGGCTAATGCCCATTTTTATAGTCGAAAGTGATTGGAGGGCAACTAACCCCCCCCCACGCCCATCGTTCCCCCAAACACATCCAATCAAAATTTTGAGATAGCCACGTGGTTCAACGTAGTTGATTTCCAGATAGAAAATATGTTTTTGAGGAGGACACTCCCCCACAACCCTCAAGGCAAGGGTTTTAAGTTATGCCCTGGGGGCATATAAGGTTTTTATAGAAGGCGTTGTCGTAGAAACTTCAAAAAAGGCTCATTCGATTGGAAATTCAAAGGGCTAGTGCCCTTTTTAATAGTCGAAAGTGATTGGAGGACAACTAGCCCCCCCCCCACTCCCATCATTCCCCCAAACACATCCAATCAAAATTTTGAGATATCCATTTTGTTAAGCGTAGTTGATTTCCAGATAGAAAATATGTCTTCGAGGAGGAAACTCCCCCACAGCCCTCAGGGCAAGGGTTTTAAGTTATACCCTGGGGGCATATACAGTTTTTATAGAAGGCGTTGTCGTAGAAACTTCAAAAAAGGCTCATTCGATTGGAAATTCAAAGGGCTAGTGCCCTTTTTAATATTCAAAAGTGATTTGAGGGCAACTAACCCCCTCTCACGCCCACCTTTTTCCCAAACACATCCAATCAAAATTTTGAGACAGTCATTTTATTAAACGTTTTAAGTTCTGGAAATTAGGTCTTTGAGGATGATAACTTCCCCACAGCCTTCATGGCAAGGGTTTTAAGTTATGCCCTGGGGGCATATAAGGTTTTTTATAGACAACGTTGTCGTAGAAACTTCAAAAAGGGCTCATTCGATCCGAAATTTAAATGACTAGTTCCCTTTTTAGTAGTCGACAGGGATTCTAAGGCAACTGACACCCCTTCCACGCCCACCCTTTCCCCAAACACATCAAATCAAAATTTTGATATAGCCATTTTGTTCAACGTAGTTGAAAGTTCTGGAAATTATATGTTTTAGCAGGAAACTCCCCCCACAGTCTTCAGAGGCAAGGGTTATAAGTTGTGCCCTGGTGGCATATATGGTTCTTATGGAAGGAATGCTCGTATAAACTTCAGAGAGGGCTCATTTGATTGGAAATTGAAAGTTCTAGTTCGCTTTTTAAGTGTCAAAAGATATTGGAGGGTAACCAGCTCCCCCCCCCCCCAACCTTTTTTTTCCCAAATGCATCCAATAAAAATTTTAAGATAGCTATTTTGTTAAAAACAGTTCAAAGATCATAGAACAAAAATTCCGGTGTTGACACAACCCACCAGGGCCCAGGGGCAGGCGTTGTAAGTTATGCCCTGGGGGCATATATCGGTCTTATGGAAGGGATGCTCGTATTAACTTCAAAGAGGGATCATTCGATTGGAAATTGAAAGTTCTAGTTCACTTCTAAGAGTCAAAAGAAATTGGACCCCTAGCCCCCCCCCCTCCACGCCCTTTTTCCTCAAACCCATCCGATAAGAAATTTGAGATATATTTTTTTGAATAGTTCAAAGACCTCACCCTTCCCCCTCTCCTACTGTCTACGCTAACGTTTTCTTCTTTATGCCAACTACGCTGCCCCCACCACAAAGACTTTAATAAGGTAGTTTTGTATGGGAAGAAAGTTAAAAGTTTCAAGAAATTTCGAAGGGACGTTAAGACACATCAAAATACACTAATAAGAACTAGATAAAGAATTTTATATCCAATTACTTCCAGAAATTCTGTCAAACTAAAAATGCTAAAACACTTAAAATTACAGCCATACTTAAAATAAGGTTAAAATACATATTTTGCGATAAATACTAAATTATTGTGGCACAAAAATCTGAAAAATGGTCTAATCAAAACGATCCTGTTCTTTCTGCATCAACAAATGAAATAGCCTAACTACTGTCTTTTGAAGCTATTTTTCGATCCATTCATTGTTGCGTGAATAAGTCACGTTTGATTTATCAGAGGCATGTAATTAAGTTGTCTATAGCAAAGGCCATAAGGCATCAATGTTTTATTATTATTAACTAAAAAAGACCTTGCATAAAAATAAGTTTTCTAAGAAAAGTAAAGAGCCATATTGAAATCAGGACCAACAGAAATTAATTCCTATTATAGTTAAAACTAAAAAAGATCAGAAATTACTGTTAAAGAATAAACGAAACCCCAAACGAACAGAAATTAAAATTAACTATATTACAAACATAAAGATAACCGGTGCAAACATAAATGAATGAATAAATCTTATATAGCTTCAATATTTTTTTGTTATTTCCCCCCCAGAGGTGCTTTATATGCAAGGGTTGAAAATACCATTTTGTTGAAAATAGTTGAAAGGTTAAATAACAAAACTTTGGTGTCGACAAAACCCCCCAAGGCCCTGGGGCAGGAAGGGATTCTCGTACAAGCTTCAGAGAGGGCTCATTTGATTGGAAATTGGAAGTTCTAGTTCAGCTTTTAAGATTCAAAAGTAATCAAAGGGCAAATAAACCCCCCCCCCCCCCTCCACGCCTTTTTTCCACAAAATAGATCAGATAAAAATTTTGAGGTAGCCATTTTGTTAAAAAAAAAAGTTCAAAGGGCAGATAACGAAAACTCCGGGGTCGACACATGTTGTACAAGCATAATATTTGCAATATAATTCGTTTTATAACTAATTAATCATTAGTTATAATAATTATATATACTAATTACTCATAAGTTATACCCAGGGGCATATATAGCTGTTTTGGAAGGAATTCTAGTATAAACTTCAGAGAGGGCTCATTTGATTAGAAATTGGAAGCTCTAGTTCAGTTTTTAAGATTCAAAAGTGATCGAAGGACAACTAGCCCCTCCCTCACGCCCTTTTTCCCGAAAATATATCAGATAAAAATTTTGAGGTAGCCATTTTGTTAAAAAAAAAATCAAGGGTCAGATAAGAAAAACTCCGGGGTCGACACGTGCTGTACAAACAGAAATATGTGTAATATAATTCGTTTCACAACTAATTAATCATTTGAAAAAAATCAGTTATTTAAAATCAATGAATCAATACAAATGTAGAGCATTGACCTATGACAATCTGTTCAGAAAATATTGAAAAAGTGGTCAATGAAAAACATTCACGCCAAACCTTATTTCGTTTCAGACGGATGGATAAACCCATCCGATAAAAATTTGAGGTGACCATTTTGTTAAAAATAGTTCAACCATCAGATATTAAAACTCCAGGGTCGACATAACCCCCCAGGGCCCAGAGACAGGCGTTGTAAGTTATACTCTGGGGATGTATATGGTTCTTATAGAAGGGATACTCGTATAAACTTCAGAGAGGGCTCATTTAATTGAAAATGGAAAGTTCTAGTTCACTTCTAAAGAGTCAAAAGAGACCGAAGCTTAATTAGTCCTCACAGCCCCTTTTTCCCCAAACCCATCCGATAAAAATTTTGAGATAGCAATATTGTTAAAAAGAGTTCAAACATCAGATAATAAAAACTCCGAGGTTGACACAAACCCATTTTTTCACTTTGATATTGTTACTTTGATACCAGTTTTGGTACTTTGATGAATATTTGATTTTTTTTTTTTTTAAGTTTGATTTTGAAATAAGGAATTTTTAAAAACTTGGAATTTTTCGAAATCAAAAACGAACAAAAATTAACTAAAAAAACTTTCCGAAAAATAAGTTTTTCAAAGAAAAGTCAAGGATATTTAAAACTTAAGCTCAACAGATACAATTAACTTGTAAAATTCAAACTCAAACCGACCAGAAATTATTGTTAAAGAATAAATGAAACCCAAAACGAAGAAAAATTAGATAAACAATCATAGCAAAAACATACAACAAGTAATAACATAAATGAATAAATAGATTTTAAAGCGAGTAATGCTTAGATTGAATATCAAAATCAAGCTTAAGACGAAAAAAATATTTTCCCATTGAAGTATAAATGAAGCTTAAAACGAACAGAAATTAAATAAACAATCAATGCAAACAAACATACAATAGATATTAATGTAAATTAATAAATAAATCTTAAAACGAGTGAAACTTAAATTGAATATGCAAATCCATCTTGAAACGAACAATATCACAACAAACAAGAGTTTGGGTATGACCTCCTTCTCAAACTGTAAAAGTCTAAAACCTACTGCGTCATTGGCACTTTACTGAAAACTATATGGGTCTTTAACAGTCTTTGAAAGTATAAACAACATAAAACTGAGTGTTTGATGTATAATGATATTAATTGTTGAAAGATCCATCAGTTCAAGAATTTATCTCACTGTAATTGAATTTTTATTTTCAATGCTGTAAAAACTGGAAAAGAAAATATTTGTAATATAATTCGTTTTCAGTTAAGCGCCAAAGACGCAGTAGGTTTTAGACTTTTACAGCGAGAGGAGGAAGTGATACCCAAACTCTTGTTTGTAGTAAAACTATATTCGTTTTTAACAACTTTAAAAGAGCTGATAAATTAAAATGAGTGTTTGATACATAATGATATTAATTGCTGAAAGCTCATCAGTTCAAAATATTACTATAATCTTAATGTTTGTTTTCAATATTAAGTAGAAAAGAAAATATTCGTCATAAAATTGGTTTTCAGCAAAGCGCCAATGACGCAGTAGGTTTTAAACTTTTACAGTGAGAGATGGAGGTCATACCCAAACTCTTGTTTGTAGTGATTTTTGTTCGTTTCAAGCTTGATTTGCATATTCAATTTAGGTTTCACTCGTTTTAAGATTTATTGATTAATTTACATTAATATCTATTGTATGTTTGTTTGCACTGATTGCTTATTTAATTTCTGTTCGTTTTAAGTTTCATTTATACTTCAATAGGAAAATATTTTTTTTTTCATTTTAAGCTTGATTTTCATATTCAATCTAAGCATTACTCGCTTTAAGATCTATTTATTCATTTATATTATTACCTGTTGTATGTTTTTGCTATGATTGTTTATTTAATTTCTGTTCCTTTTGGGTTTCATTTATTCTTTAATAGTAATTTCTGGTCGTTTTGAGTTTGAATTTTAAAAAGTATTTGTATCTGTTTAGCTTAAGTTTAAAAAGGCCTTTACTTTTCTTTGAAAAATGTATTTTTCGGAATTTTTTTTTAATTAATTCCATAAAAACCTTAAATACCACTAATCATAACTTATAATCCTTGCCCCTAATCTCTGGGGTTTGTTTCAACCCCCAAAGCCATGTTATATGATATTTAGATTATTTTGAATAGAATGGCTATCTCAAAATTTCTATTAGATGCATTTCAGAACATTACTACGTAGATGTGGGAGGGGGGTTAGCTGCCCTCCAACCACTTTGACTCTTAAAATGACCTCTAGAGCGTCTGATTACGAATACAATGAGCCCCTCCAAAGTTTATGACCACACTTTATACATAAACCTCATATTCCCCCAGGGCATAACTTACAACCCTTGCCCCGAGGACTCTGGGAGGGTTGTCATCCTAAAAGACCTAGTTTCCAGAACTTTCAACTACGTTGGCTATATCAAAATTTTCATTGGATGTGTTTGGGGAAATGGTGGGAGTGAAAGGTGGTTTAGTTGCCCTCCAATCACTTTCGACTATTGAAAAGGGCACTATCCCTTTCAATTTCCAATCGAATGAGCCCTTTTTGAAGTTTCTACGATAACACTTTCTATAAAATCCCTTTATGCCCCCAGGGAATAACTTATAACACTTGCCCTGAGGGCTGTGGAGGGAGTTTCAACTACGTTGAATAAACTGGTTATCTCAAAATTTTGATTAGATGTGTTTGGGGATATGGTGGGCGTGAGAGGGGGATTAGTTGCCCTCCAATCAAGTTATTCCCCCAGGGAATAACTTATAACCCTTGCCCTGAGGGCTGTGGGGGGAATGTCATCCTCAAAGATATAATTTCCGGACCTTTCAACTACTTTTAAAAAAATGGCTATCTCAAAATTTTGATTGGATGTGTTTGGATAAATGGTGGGCGTGGAAGGGGTGTTAGTTGCCTTCCAATCACTTTCGGTTATTAAAAAGGGCACTAGCCATTTCAATTTCCAACCAAATGAGCCCTTTTTGAAGTTTCTACAACAACGCTTTCTAAAAAAAACGTTATATGCCCCCAGAGCAAAAATTACAACCCTTGCCCTGAGGGCCGTGGGGGAAGTTTCATCCTGAAAGACATAATTTCTGGACCTTTCAATTACGTCGAACAAAATCGCTATCTCAAAATTTCGATTGAATGTGTTTGGGGAAATGGTGGTCGTGGAAGGGGAGCTATTTGCCCTCAATCACTTTCAACTATTAAAAAAGGCACAAGCCCTTCCGATTTCTAATCGGATGAGCCCTTTCTGAGGTTTCAACGACAACTCCTTCGAAACGAAGTGCCCTGGTCTAAACAACAAAAATAAAATAAAAAAATAATACATTGTGCCAATATCGTTCTTTACTTAGGCAGCGCTATTGCGCTGCCTATGATAGTTTAGTTAAATCCTGGGAAAGATTTGTCCATCAGTTTTTAAATTTATATTTTTTTTACAGTTTATGCTGTTGAGACTGTACTGCCCCAACGCTTCAGTTGTATAACTGTTGAATTTTTGAACTGCACAAATAACAAAAATAGTAAAAATCATTGGAGTAGTGAAAAGGGTTCTTTAGGCTTTCTGAAACCTTGAGCATTGATTGCGAACATCATTCATATTAATGTGACATAAAATAGTTTTTTAAGAGATTAGACTCTTTGAAAGGATAATAATTGAGAGCTTTAAAGCAGTTGCAGTTCAGATGGTTCTGGTAAAATAGAACATAAGAAAACCTAGATATAAAATAGCTTTTTTTCAAAAATAAAATCACTTATAGATGAGAAAACTGGATAGATGAATAAAACAAATTTCGGTTTGAGATATTAAACAGACAGTTTTAGACCACACTTCTATTGCATTACCATGAAAGAGCTGCATGATCTTACCAGAAAGAACATACGTAAAAAAAAGGGAAAGGATCATAAAAATAGGAGAGTAACTCTCTGATTTTAAGAAAGGAAGAACATTAATGGAATAAAAGGGACGACCCACATTGCAGATTTTGTTTAAAAGTGCCTGAGACTTTACAATATGTAATTTTTGAATGCTACAGCGCAGCTCACCTGGCAGCAAATATGAAACGTACATTTGAAAGACTGAAGACGAATAAAGATATTGACGAGCTATTTCAAGCCAATTATAATGCATCAGATGAAAGATACTTGTACAAAAGCATAACTGATTTCCTTGTGGATACTAATATTGTTTGAAGAAAGCGGAGTGATTGCAGAAAAGAGCGAGAGCCAGTAGCAAGAGCCGAATAGGTACTAGCTGGCCTCCAGGCCTTAAATTGCTGGGATTATGGCAGCTCGAGTACTCGTACTTCCCACAAACCACCCGATTCCATTGTTTCGTTTTTTGTTGTTTTTTTTCTCTGGTATATGAATTTTTTTTTTTTTTTTTTTTTTATATATGAAAACCAAGAGTATTATATTGCTTAAGAATTGAAGGGAAAAAAACTGAAAAAAATACTTGTTTATCTGTTGGTTGTGTTGATTTTCGTTGTATTAATTGTGTATTTGGATGAAACCTCCTAGAAGCCGAAAGGAGTCTATCATAGATTCCAGGTGCTGTTTTTCGAAAGAAGAAAGAAGAAGGATTTACTAAATGGCATGCTAGCCTGTATGTTTTTATTATTATTATTGTTATTATTATTTACTGGAAAACCCGTCATACAAAAAAAGGAAAAGACGGAGCAATAAACGAAAAAAAAAGAAAAAAAAAGAGAAGAAATACACATAAACTTGGCAGTTCTACATGATGGTATTTAGTGACGAACGCTGGAGCTAAGATCTAAATCAGTTCTTAGAACGAATTACAAAGACGAGAAAGAAGAACTCAATTATACATTGCACTGCAGGTACATGACATGTTTTTTTTTAAACTCCCAAATACTGAACAAACATAAGCAATTTGACCATCCTTGTATCAAGCCGCAACTCGTAAAAAATTAACCAAAATAATCATCAGTGAATTAAAAATATACAGTAGATAATCATATCAACTAGTGTAAATGTGACAGGAAACGGTGAAACAATTAAAAGACACTTTCGCTCCCTGGTCTTAAAATCAGATCACTCTCAGACAATGATTCATTCACTTTGATATGCATAAATATCAGAAACAAGGAAATTATTCAATCACGGATTTTTTACATCTTTACTTAAAACAATATGCTTAAAAGAATGGATAATAAATAGATAGTTAAATTATTAGTAATATTCGCAATATATTATCAGAGAAAAATTGACACCAAGATTGAGAATAACTAGCGTCACTTAAATTGGACTCGTACGAAAAGAGACTAAATCATCAATCAGTTTAAAATTTACAACAATGACGCTAAGTGCAAAAAAAACAACACTTGAAAAAAAACATAACAAATACATCTTAACTACTTGGCCAGTACCGACGACCAAGGATGGTTCAACTTCGTAAAATGGGAATTATAAGCACGAATTTGCTTTTCCACAGCTATAATTGCGTCAGCAATGCTGAATTTTCTAATTCGATAAGAGTTGCGGGTCCAAGGGGGAAAACGTAAAAGATATTTTGCAAACCGGAAGAAAACTGAACGAATTTTCGACTTGTCAGATTTTGTGAGAATTTTCCAAACGGCGATATGTACAGATAATGCGGTAGAGCAACAAAGTTGAAACATTTTGAAAGAAGACGGTGGTTCAAGCGTTGTTTGGTTAGCCGTAAGTGGCGCTCAAGCCTCATTGATGTACGATCGTATAGAGGTGCTGATGTAGGATCTGACCACTCACTTATGATGGCAAGATTTAAAATCAAGTTAAGGAGAAATACAAAGAAGACTCTCTCCAAACCAGAACAGTTCAAGCTCTCTCCAAACCAGAACAGTTAGATCAAGATCACATGCGGAAGGACATGAAAACTTGTTTTCAATCGAAAAAGCGGTTTAAAAAAAAGCACAGGAAATGACCACCGTTGTCAAATTGAAAGGAAAGCAAAACTTGCGGAAGAAGCTGCCAAAAGAGGTGACTCTAGAGCCCTTCATATTATAACAAATGAAATAGTTGGAAAGAAACGCTCCCAAGATGGCCCCGTTAGGGACCCTTCTAGTGCTTTACAGACAGAGCCAGAGGTTGTAAATGAAATATGGGTGTCACACTTTGAGAAAATTCTGAATAGACCTCCACCAGAAAATCCCCCGAAAATCCCAACGATACCACTTTTTTCCCTGAATATCAGTGATGAGCCACCAAGTGTGATGGAGATAAGTACTGCAGCAAGGAAATTGAAAAATGTAAAATCGCGAGGTGAAGACGGAATAACAGCTGAGATGATTAAGGCATCAATCCCAGGACAAATCTCATACTGGGTCAAGTTCTTTACCAAAATCTGGGAGAAAAGATAAATACCAGCTGAAGGGAAGAGAAGATCACTGGTCAGACTTTTCAAAAGGGGGGATGCTACTGTACCTGGAAACTGGCAATGAATCAGCCTACTATCAGTACCCGGGAAAGTGCTTTGTCATATTATTTTGGAAAGGATACAGACCGGACTAGATAAACACGGGAGAGATGAACAATATGGGTTCCGTGCAGGACATTCCTGTGCAGATCTTATTTTCACTTTACGCATGCTCACAGAGGAAAGTCAAGAGTGGCGGTCCAAAATATTCATGACTTTCATCGACTTTGAAAAGGCTTTCGATTCAGTCGACCGCAAAACTTTGTGGTAAATTCTGAAGTATTACGGCTTTCCGGATAGTATGATTAAGATAGTTATGTCATTGTACGAAGGGAGCGAATGCTGCATTAAGACGCCAGAATGCCAAACAAGATTTTTTAGAATCTTATCTGGAGTTAAACAGGGATGTGTGGTTTCACCACTGCTCTTTATAATAGCTATTGACTATACCCTTCACAACACAACAACAGATGGCATTGAATTATCGTCCGGTGTAACAGTCAGTGATTTATATTTTGCAGACGACATAACATTAGTTCAGGGTTGCAAGCAACGTTTGCATTACTTCATTCACAGAGTCAGTGTGAAAGCTAGCCAGCTTGGTCTTGAAATAAATGCAGGAAAGACAAAAACCATGGCAAAATCCAATTCCCCCCTACATATCACATGTGCTGGTGAGGAAATTGAACAAGTTATTGAGTTCAAGTGTTTGGGCAGCATCATAGAGAATACTGGATCTAGCACAAAAGATATCATAACTAGAATAGGTCAAGCTAACGCATCCTTCAATCAACTGAAAAGAATCTTGAAATCCAGGAATTATTCAAATCGCCTGAAGCTGCACTTACTCAACAGTACCGTTTTACCAGTCCTCATGTATGCCGCTGAGACTTGGCACTTAAAACATTCAACAAGAGAAGACGATTCTTGCTTTTGAGAACAATTGCCTCAGGAGGATCCTAAATATACACTGGTCGGAAAGGGTCTCAAACGATACCATTCGGAGAATCACCAATCAACCACTAATAACCGACACAATCAGATCCTCTAGATGGAGGTATCTCGGACAGGTTTTAATAATGAAAAACAATTGAATCCCGTAGTCTACGCTTGAGTTGCATCCAGTTGGAAGCCGGAAGCGAGGGAGACCTCGAAACACATTGAGGCAAACTTACAACAGAGACCTATGTCGCCTGAATACCTCTCTCCAACCAGATTAGGAAGATGTATACGCGGCGGCTCGTCTCAGACCCGATTGGCGAAAATTCACTGATGCCCTAGGCACTTCTGGTGGCGCAGGAGGATCTAAGGTCTAAAGTAAGGTTGAAGCGTAACTTAATCGTTACAAAAGAAGCATAAGATAAACCCAACTCTACGTTCAATGTGAGCAATTAATAGTTGTCGCGTGTGCATTATTGACGAACCAATGAGTGGAACGAGGTGGGTGGTATGATCGACTGGCTTAATCCTTCTATTTCCGAGAGGAATATCCCCAGCTGACACTTGCTTCCAGTTGAAGAAAGCAACTTCGGACTTTTCAGTATTGAACTGAAGACCTAGTTTTACATACTCATATTGTAGTGCTGCGAAAATCTCGCTAATGCGCTGGACAGTGCGTCTCAAATTCAGAATGTCATCTGCATAATATACGAGAGACAAGTCAAGACCGGCAAAGATAAAAGATATGGGAACAACTGACTGTGCATCAACAAATGCTACCAAAATTTGGATTTTCTCCAAGTTTCAACTAGGCTCGGATTACTGGACCAATGCTTCGTGACACCCTGACATATACGTTTAAGAGGTACAGCGGCTTTTTCTGTGCATCGCAGGACATGGCAAGCTTGTGCAAGATAGATATCTAGCAACACCCGTATTTAATTCGGATCAGCTTTCGGATTTCTCATGAGCAGCTGGTACAAAACATGAATTGTATGTAGGACAGAATTAGTAACTGTTGCGAAAAGATCACCTTGGATGTTTTCCAATCCCTGTAAAATTGGGCGTGAGGCTTATATAGTTGTGGAGTGAGAGTGGACACAGCAGAAGGACAAGAAATAGATGCAGATATTGGAAGGTGGTCTGATAGTTGGAAGTCAGTAACGACGTGAACAGGTGACACTTGGAGATTTGCAGAAGAAACCGCATGGTCAAGGTTCGACACATGTCTTGAATGGTGTGTGTAAGTGTAATCGAGATCTTTCGGTAAGATTCTAAGCCAATCGTCAAAAATACCAGTCAGAACAAAAGTACGCAATAACGAGGCGTCAGTTAAATTATAGTTAAAATCTCCTATAATAATATAGCACTTATCTAACTGGCGAATCTTTGAAAGGCAAGACCCTAGTTTCTCACACGCAGTAGTAAATAAAAACTCCGATCGGTCATTGCGGCAATTTGTCGGGAGATAGATGTTTACAATAACATATTCTTTTACACAGAGAGCAAGAAAAAAATTACATGAATCAAAAGCCTCGACCGCCACGAAGTCCTAACAAGCATCGCAATACCACCCGAATGGCGGCCACTGGAAGCGGATCGTTTAGCGTGCACCGAGTTGCTAGTAAAATTATTATCAATTTTCAGAAGGCCTAAACTATAACTCTTCAAAAATGTTCTTTCTTGCAAGCACAATACGTCACATTTCAAAAGCAAACCTATTATCATAGGAAGTTTGACTAAAAGTCCACCATTAATATTCCACGAAAGTACAGCTTGCGCAGTAGTAGACACATCCATATCATACCTTGGGCTTTGCTAGTTGACTGTTGTTATTGGGACACTGTAACAAGTATGGCCGGCAACTTTACATTCTAGACAGAACATTGTTTCCGAACACGGAGGGCCACTGTTAGAGGTGTGATCGCATGATCCACAGCGAGAGCAGAGGGCCCGATTAGAGCACTGCGAGGCCAGACGTCCAGTCTTATGACACGAGAAACAACGCTTTGGGAGATATACAAATGCTTGTGCAGAAAGCTTTTCGTAGCCAACTTCCACAGACACTGATTTGTGAGGTCAGGTTTGCAGGACAGTTCTTTAGTGCTACAGCAAACGTAGGAACTGGGCAGGGTTAATTGTTAGGTCGGTATCAATTCTAGCTGGCCAAACAAGGCCCGAATGCGTCGCATTCTCTAAAAAGCCGTCAATTTTTTGAGAGTGCTCATTACCTTTCGAGATTAAAGTAGCCGAGACTGCTTACCCGAGCAGGCAGATCATCCTTTGTCGCCTGATTCAACTGTTTATATATGTCAAATACATTGTCTTCATCCTTCGCATGTTCCATACATCGGCTCTGAATATTCCGCTCCTTATACAAAAACTATTTAGCATTGATAATAGTACCATGGTAAGAAAAAACTAACAGCTTTTCGGATAATCAGATGGTGCAATTTTTGCACCATCAAGCATGGATCTGGTGACAAACTTCAGCAACGAATTTTAAATAATTTTTCTATTTTGATCGTTCATTGTGCAATATACTTATCATAGTCAGAGACAGTTCAGTATTCCAATTAAAGTATATATGTATTAGGTCAATCTAATATATAGGTCAAAGAATATAGTCCAAGTTCAAAGTGAATTATTTTCAACTTCAAGTCCGATTATGAAATTAATTCAATAAAATACAATAGGGAATCACAAATGTCATACTGTATGAATGAGATTATAGCCAAAAAGAGGTGTCTGTAGTATGAACTCTCAATCAAGACTGTGAAAGCATATAAATCAATTGGTTGCGTAATATGATGAATGTTTTGGTCTTACCTTGAAATGAGAGCCCTCATCAAAATAAAGAGAAACCATTATAAGAAGACAATAAAGCCTTAAACAGACTTAAAATTTCCCATAAGCAATGACGTCATTATTTTGGAGGGGGCAAGGGCCCCCCCCCAATAATTTGGAGAAAAAATATTATATAGCCCTTGCCCCTCGCCTTTCCGGATATAGACCCCTCTCGCCCCCCCCCATTAAAAATGCTGGAGCTACACCCCTGCCCATAAGGAGAATCATACTAAAATCAGAATAAAAAAAATTACTATTTATAACATTATTTTGATTTTGTAAAAAAAGAAATTTTTCGATTTTTCTTTAACATTATTATTTGCTTATATTTTGGATTTTGATTAAGCTCCAAATATCTATGAAATTTATCTTGTTTAAGAGTATTCTACATTTTTAAGGTCCAGCTGATAACACTGCTCAATCAATGATCAAATTTGAATTAAATGATTTTGTGATGATCGAATATGATAATCTTTGTCAAGGAGTCTCATACAAACATCTCTCCTAACCATGGAAGCGCTAAAGGTCTTTTTTCATCATAGGATATGCATTAGTGGTCTAGTTTGATTGGTTGACATCATAGCTGATCTTTGGAAGACTTTAATTGTTAACGATAGAGAACTAAGGCCTGATTTGCAGCAAATGAAAATCCGAGACGTAGCCTAACCCATTGTACCTGAGATTTCATAAGAAAATTAATTTCTAAGGGGAAGGAGAAGTATTTTCTGAAGATTACTGAATAAATATTAAATATTTTTTTTAACTTAATAACATTTTTTTATCAGAGAATATATTCCGTCAAAATTATTTCAGATGATGGTCGAGCAGCCTGAGAGCTTCCATTATATACGTATCTTATTAGAAGACCGAAGAAGACGTATTATTTGAAAATAAACGAAAATTTATCCAGGATAACTAGAAAGATATACAGGATTTCCATAAAATTTGAGGCAGGGATTTTACTACGTAAATGTCAGAGAAAATCATAAAAGTAGCCTAATGCCTTGAATCAGGAAAACATTATCTAAGAAGTGGGAAGAAGAGCCATTTTCTGAATAAAGCTAGATAGTTATTGAAGATGTTGGGCTAGTTGTAGAAGATAACCAGAAATCTGAAGGAAGCACATTCATCAATAAGGTTCAATAGATAAAAATATAAGAAGCCTAATACTTTCAGGCAGTGAAATATGAATATATTTTTTTTTTTATTCTGAAGAAGTTCTTTTTTAACTAAATTTAATAGACATTCAAAATTTTCTTTTCAATCTGATTTTTTTTTTCAAAGGATATTTTATCAGAAATACTTCAGACAAAATCGGAGTAGCCTAATGCATTTTATCAGGTAAGTATTTTCTCAGGAGCTTGAGTAAGATTTGTTTCAGAAAAGGAAACTTATCAAAGATCTCTTGATAGAAATAGAAGATCATTTCTTAAATCTGAGGTAGTGATTTCATCAAAGAAATTTCACAGAATATCAAAGAGGCAGAGAAACATGGCAGTTCAGAAGCAGGAGCAAGTAAACAAGTAGCAGAAAACCAAAAGAGGAGTTTGAGACCACCTACCAAAACCCAAAAAGACCGAGTAAAAGAAGGAGCAACAAACCAAAATGTACCGTCAACCAAGAGACGCCCTTAGTCAGGCGTCTCTTGGTAGCACGGGGAGTAACCAATCAAAGAAGAGAAAAACGAAAGGAAAAGGTATCGGAAAGGGAACAGGAAATGGAGGGAAAAAGAGGATATAGGTGTAAAGGAAGAAAAGTTTTTTTTTAAGTAATTAAATGCGCATAGCTACATTAAACGTGAATGGAGTAAAACAAGCAAAAAGAAAGACTTTCATTTCAGAATTTGTGACAAAACAGAATGTAGATGTAGCGTGTCTACAAGAAGTTGACTCGAAAGAGTTTAAACCCCCGACAGGTTACCAGTATGTTTATGGAGGGCTTGAGCCAGACTTTGGTTTCCTTTTAAAAGAAAGTGTACATTGTGATCAAGGATGCATGCGTTTTGAAGATGATGGAAGCATTTGTAGTTTGCGTTGTGGATCATTGGTGATAGTAAACGTCCACCTACCGTCAGGAACGGGTAACTTCACACAACGGGAGGGTGCCATTAGTGAAAAAATGCCATGGTTCCTTTGTGAAGAAAAATTGATAATGTTGGGAGTTTTTAATTGTATAGTATCCGAAGCGGACGCTTTAGGAAGAATTGGAAAAGTAGCAAGAAGATGTAGTGAAGGTTAAAAGGCGGTGATAAGTGCTTGGAATTTGAAAGATGTGTGGGTTCATTTTGGGAAAGGATCTGGATTTACCCGAATGGATAGCCGAGGATCAAGCAGAATAGACTAGATTTATGTGAGGCAAAATCTCTTAACGGAAGTGATAAGTGTACAGAACAAACTCGTATTTTTCTCTGACCACACTGCTCTTGTGAGGGATATGGGACTACACAAACCGAGAAAAATTTAGAAAGAGCTATTGGAAACTATATCCTTCAACACTAAAGGGCCCACTGAAAGAGCAGCTGAGAGCCAGTATTCGAACTTGGATGCATGATTTTACAGATGGAACAGAGCCAGTATAATTTTGGAAAGTCCTAAAGCAAAAATTAGAAGCATATGAACAAAACTTGGAGATAGAATCAAGAAGGGAAAGTAAAACACATAAAAGATATATTTGTAGAGTGTTTAGCCAATTTCAGGAAGAGATTGACGAGGGGACGGAGGAGTGGTACGAGTTTAAAGAGGTCAAAGATGAAATACAAAAGATTGAAGAAAAATAATTTGAGATTTGGAAACTGAAAAATAGACTAGCTGAAGAAGAGAATGCAGGACAAGTAAATCTAGCAATGAAAATTAAGACAAAAAAGAAAAGAGAAAATAACAGAATTAGGGGATTGAGAAATAAGCAGGGAGAAGCTGTGGAAAATGAAGAGGAGATAAGAAAAAGATTTATATAAGCAAATTTACGCATTGCCAGATCAAGAACAAGAAAGCAGTATAGATTCCTTGGCATATATTGAACCAGTTAGGAAAGTAAAGACCGAAGAGATATGAGCTGATACTGTAGGAGGTAGCCTGGCTGGAAACTGAAAAAATAATAAGAGGAATGAAAAACGACAAGTCACCTGGGGTGGATGGACTGGGGATACGAATCTTATAAAGAATTTTTTCTGGAAATCGAGAATCTGTTTACTTTGGTGGTGAGAAGCTATGTTGAACAAGGATATTCAGAGGATGATGTGGGCATGATATCTCTCCTTTTTAAAGGAGGCGATAGAATGGACCTTAAAACTGGAGGCCTACATCGGTTTCAAACAGTTACTACAGAATAACGTCCAAATTCTTAACTAAGAGAATGGAGAAGGTGATGCCTGGAATCCTGGGAGGATATCAGTTTGGTGGTATTCAAGGAAAGAAGGCCCAGCACATTCGCAACAAAAATGCATGACTTTTTGGTATGCAGAGACGACGAAATGGCAAAAAATACGGCGTTTTCCGTAACGGCTTTCCTACTGTGTATGGATGTTGTCAAAGCATATGACTCGGTTATAAGATCGATACTGTGGACACTGATGTAGGAAAATTTTGGGTTTGTGAAGTGGTATGAAAATTTATACGAAAACCCGATGGCGGTTGTGAATACAAATGGTTAGACTATTGGAAGGATGAAGCTTGAAAAAGCAGTGCAACAAGGGGATGCGAGTGCACCTTATTTATTCGAAATTCATATCGATCCACTTTTTAAGTATGTCGAACGGTGGATACAGGGGATTGCGATTACGCCGAATATCTCCTTGAAATCACTGGCTTTTGTAGACGATGGGGCCTTTCTCCCTGGGAGTGTGGCTGATTTGATGGAAGTGGTGAGAGGACTAATGTGGTATGAGGAGCATTACTTGGTGAAAATACACAGAAAAAAGAGCCAGTTACTAAACATAGGTGAGTGTTCATGGTTAGATGATAGCGTCTGGGTTAAGGAGGCTCAGTCAGTGAAAGTATTGTGTGCACTTTCTGAAAGAACGGTGAATGTGGAAAAGTTGTGGGAAGAGCATGTGCAAAAGATTGGGGGTTTACTGGTAGCCCATGAAAGAACACACTTCGTGTCTATGTTTGAGCGAGTAGTGTATGTAAACACGTATGCTCTCCCACTAAAAAGGTAAAAAGGTAGAAAGGAGTATTTGGAGTTTCGTTTGGAGGGGAAAGCTGGAAAAGCTAAGTATGAAAATGTTGTATGTTCTCCGAGAAGAGGGGGGTCTTGGTACTATAAATTTCCGAAAGGTGTGCAAGTCTCTGAGAATTAGAAACGTCTGTGAGATGATCTGTAGTAAATGGATCGGCGGTGAAATAATAAGAGGATGGGCCTTACCAGTGATAAATACTGAGGAGGATGAAATAGCAAAACAAAAAATGATCAGGGAAGTGCCAGAGAAACTCCATGAAGTAATATGGTGTATTCGAGAAATGAAAAACCTAGGCTTGCTGAGTGATCAGGTGAAAAAAGCCGAAAGGGAAAAGATAGTGGATGGATATTCAGAGAAAACGGAAGAAGAAGAAGTGGTTTTTCACGTGAAAACAAAACAACCATTTGTAAACTTTAAGCTATCGTTTGAGAAAATGCATAGTGTACCATATAGTCAGTTTATAAAGGAATTTATGTTTCTGTTTATTCATGAGCTACTGCCGTATCAAGATCAAGTAAGTCGTTTTACCCAAGATGAAGGTCCAAAGTGCAAGCTTTGCGACCGAATAGTGATAAATGGCATGAAGCACGAATTTTTCAATTGTAAATATAATGAAGGAAAGTGTTTTAGTGCCTTAAGAGATCGTGGAGTAACATGGAATACTGAGGAAGATAAGATAAGGTTGAGAGCTGTGGTGTTGATTGTGATGAAATTATGTGAATACGTATGGAAAAGAAGGAAGAAGAGAAAAGGGATTGAGTTAAGAAGATTTGGTTATGATTGTAGGAGAATGATAGCGCGTTTAAGTGAAACTGAAAGGTGAAAAGAACGAGCGGATATTGAGTGTATGGAGTTGTTGGTTGAAGAGTTTATTGGAAAGAGGTAGGTTGTGTTTGAGGAGATATGTTGTGAGTGTGTGTTTGGGTGTGAGTAGAAATGGGTAAAACAGTGTTGCCAGTTTTTTAATGTTGATTTTTGTTTCGTTTTTGAAGTTAAATCGTAGACGAAGTATAGTTAAAAGGGAAAAATGAAATGATAAAGTTGAAAAGTGGTATCATTAAAACTTTCTTTGAGGTCTTTGTAATTTGTAAATATGTTGGTGTATTTTTTTTTGTAAAAGAAAGTTGTACTGATAGATAATTTGGTTTATTGGTTTTATTATTACTATTTTAATTAGTTTATTTTGAATTTTTTTATTATTATTTTTGTTTTATAGGAGACACGTAGGGTTACCATCCGGAAGAGTTTAGGGGTATGGTAAGAAATAGCCGCCATATGAAGGGCTTCCTGTTGGGGCAGGAATTTCCCCGGGAATGGCAAATTGTTTTTATTGGAATGTGTTTGGTAGTTCATGGTGACTTGAAGTTTGTCCAGTTCGGCTGCTATTTAATAAAAAAAAGAGTAGGTGACGTCTAAAGTTAAAATTAGATATATTTTGAATTTAAAATTTGTCGTCACTGAGAGGAGAGGAGGTGGGTTTTTATTTTAAAAAAAAAAAAGAAAAAAAAAATTCACAGAATATCGAAAAATTGTTTGTTTTCATATTTTAAAGATAAATAGTTGAGCTAGATCAATAAAGTTTTCAGGGATATCTAGGAATTTATATCTGAGCTCACTTTTGAAAGTTGCTACTTTTTATGAAACTCTACAAAAATTTAGTCCAGAAAGTAGCTGTTTTCCCTAAATCTGCTGAAAATATTGCAGATTCTGTCCCGCAAGCTTTTTTTTAGATAGTTCTTCCTGAATTTGAAAATTAGCTTTCTATTCGATTGGGGATTAAGTTCCCTCTAATAGTTGGATATATTTTCTCTTCAAGTAGCAAGATAAGGAACAACTCATGCTAAAAGCAAGTGTGCCTACACGACATAATTCTCCCGGGCAATGGAGTAAGTCGTTTATTTACTAGATTGTCACTAACTTAGTCGTATTATCACCAAAACGGGAAAAGATTCTCACTCGTCTTAATCCCATTCTTTCTTGTCTATGCCGCTGATGATACACCGCTAGTCCTGATAATTACCTCATTTTCCAACACTAAGGTATTTGTTAAACCTTTTCTTGAGCGCTTCAAGGGGAGGATAACCTTCCATTATAACCTAACCGTCACTTTTTTGCCTTTTTGCTTTTTTTTCTTTTTTGCCGTTTTTCGCCAACTCTTTTTTCCTTGACCTTTTCACGGTAATCACTTACTTAGTTCTTGATTTCAAATATTCAAACGTGTTTATGTAACAGCAAAATTTAGAACCTGCCTTCTGCCTGGATTAATAAAAATAAATCAAGGTATTAAAATTGTTGTCAGTAAAACAAGAGATTTTTCCATAAGAAAATATTGAAATAAAAGGAAGCTCACATTGCAATTTTTAATCCTGAAAGAAATCCAGCAACAAGCAAGGCACCTGATCCAATTCCAATCGAAACCAGACTCAGACACGATAACCATAATAATCTAAAAAAGGAAGTAAAATAAATATATTTTGGCAAGTTAAGTGATTGATGGAGAAACTGTTAAAACTTTTCAGGAGGGGGAGGGGAATTTAAAAATGACTAAGTCACAAGAGCATTAATTTTTTTTTTATAAAAATTAAAAATTATTGCACTTTTTACACATTTTTGGTTTTCCAAGGGAGAATAGAGGACACTCTTCCCCCCCCCCCCTGTAAATGTAAGTATTCTTGGCTACACATAAACGTGTTCATTTCAGGTTTAAAAGAAAATGACAAAGTACCATCCACATTAATAGACATTGATTTCTTGTTTGTACTTTTAATTTTTTGTTTCCTGTATTTCCTCGAGTAATTACAGAAATTAAAAAAAAATATCTATAGGGATACTAGTGTTAACAGAGATTGAGGGGAATATAGATAAGATATAATTTACAACAATTTGATTAGGGGGCAGGTCGAAATTTCAAACATTAATATGTTACATAATAGTCCCAAGACAAGTGCAACCTTTTGAGTGAAAGTCGGGATGAGGTTAATGCTGGAAAGAGTCAGCAATCCGCAGCTAAGCTAGCAAATAAAAATTTCATTCACTAGATAGTACTTGAGTTTCTGTGACCTGTTGCCATATATAACCTTATATTACATATGTAGTACAAATGATCGTAAACTCGTAATTTCGATCATTGGTAATGACCTGGGGCTTATGTAAATTCTTTTAAATAAGTATAGTATTTCATTTTTTTTAGATCTCATTACCAAACTAAAATTAAACGAGACACAATCTGGTGCACCAGAGACAATTTTATATCACTTATGTGTGCTTATTCAGGCTATTTACGGTGATTGCAATATTTTGGGGGTCATAAAATATGATTTTTAATTTAATTTTTTTCGTGTGTTGTTTTTTTTCTTGTCATTTTTTCTTTTTCTTTTGTTATGTTGCGTTTCATTCAATATAGCTATAACTTTTTCTTCCCGTTGATAAAGAGTCCCGGACGTGGAGTCAAAATACTTGAATTTTTATTATTTACAATTGTTATTTATTGTTTTTTTTTTTTTTTGCTCCCCTGTTTAATCTAAATTACATGCGTTTTTTCTCTCTGAAATTTCGTAAGGGGAAAAGCTAATTTGTTTTGTCTCACAAAGGTCATTTTAATTTGGGAATAAAAAATGAGTTTATTAATTAGCCAATTTACAAATTATAAGCATCGCTACTTACATTTTTTAAAAGAAGTAATTGAGATTCGCCCATTGAAGTCTTCCTGTACAAACTGAGGTTTCAGCTTCTTCCTTTTAAGTTTTAGGTTAATTTGCTGCACCAAAGTAATATATAATTTGGCTTTTTAGTTATATTTAATTAAATTTTAACTCCAGCTTGGCACCAAATGCCTGTATTATTTTAGGGCAAAAACTGTTGCAGAATGTTTTTTACAACCTACAAAGCTATTAGGAAGATCTCAAAGGTCTTTTGTGCCTTCTGAGTTAAAAAAAAAACTTACAGAATACTTTGAATAATTCTATAAGTTAAAAATAAGAACAAAATCCTCGAAGGATATTGTCAAATTTCTATCCGACTGAACCTAGCATTAGATCCTTGAGAGAAGTATATATTTACTACTGTCATTAGAGATACTGAATTTAAATCTTGCTCAGCATTTTCAAAATAAACCATTAAATATTAATTTTCGAAAATTGCGAGATTTTTTTTGAAAAAATAACATAGGTGTTCGACACAAAGATTATACTAAGGTCAAAATGGTATGCAGCTCATTTGCACGGAATATTTTTATAAGATTAAAAAAATATACATTATCTGTGGTATAGAAACATGAAGCATTGCAAACTTTTTATCGAGTCGAGGCGGTTAAGTAAACCCATGGAAGAAGACAACTCTGCATTACAGATAAATGTACGTGAGAACTTACGTTGGGATTGGAATAACCGGCAAAGGTCCTAGAAAAATAAATCCAACAAGCATGAAAAAACTACCAGCCATTGTGACTATCTCAGGTGTTTCTAATCGATCGCTTACGCGCCCCCAAATAGGTGCAGAAACAGCATATGTGCCACCTTCGATCATAAAAACGCTTCCAATTTGAGCATGACTAAGATTGAACTAAAATGAAGAATAAAGATATAAGGACATGCACTTCCAGAGTTGTAAGAAGTCGGGCAATGAGCTGGCTTTTTTGTACAGCAGAGGCAACGTTCTTTGGAAATTTGAAAGAAATGAACCCTCAAAGAAAATTATTTGTTAGACAAGCTGTCAACAAGCATGTTAAGACAAGGTTACTAATACTACTATGAGCTTACTACAGTACCAAGTTAGCAGATGAAAACTGTAGAAGTTATTACCCCATTACGGGGTATATTTCATCGTTTTATATAGCCCAAACACCAGTAAATATAATATAATCAACAAGTAAGAAAGCAAAGCAAACAAACAAATTTAAACAAATAATAAGGAAAGCAATAACTAATTCAGTAAGGCAAGCAAATCGTAGCATGATGCTACAAAAAAACAGCTGTGACAACTACTCTTTGACAACTCTTTTGTTAAATACCAAACCTTCTGTTTATGAAGTTCACTACCAACAATGATTTTCAGCAATTTAGTGATTTACCCTTTCTTCCTTGTGATTTATTACCATGAGTTTATTTCTAATAGTTTTAACAAACACAAAATCACTGCCTACATGTTCTTGATAGCCTTTAATCTTTATAATAATCATAATGTAATGCAAAAACTGAGGCCAGAGCCTCTTACAAAACAGGAAAAAGACAATACAAAAATTTAGATAAATCTTCTAAAGTTAAAGAAGTCGTACATACGACTCTCGTATATCTTGTCAAACGAGTTCTTGAAAGAGCTGATGGAGGGTGCCAGAACGGTTTCTTCGGGTAGGGAGTTCCAGGTGTCGACGACTCGGTTTCGAAAGGCCCATTTGCCTGCATCTTTGTAGAACCTCTCAGGTTTAAGCTTTAAGGGATGGCCACGTAGATGATTTTCGTTGAAGATCAGCAGTGCTGCTCCGGGGACGTTGTCATAGCATCCATGGCATAGCTTGTACAGCTTGATCATATCACCCCTTAGAAATCTATATGACAGTGCTGGTAGGTGAAGCAGACGAAGACGTTGTTCGTATGGGAGGTCTTTCAGACTTGGGGAGAACTTCGTCATCCGACTTTGAACTACTTTCAGTGCATCTATATCCTTGCTCAGGGATGGACGAACTGAGCAATGACCATATTCGAGAATTGGGTGGACTAGCGACTTGATGAGGGTCGCGAGCATTTCTACATCAAAACACTTGAACGTTCTCCTGATCAGCACTGATACCCGCGTAGCCTGTTATATGGCCAATTCGTAGTGGTCTGAAAAGGTCAACTTGTGGTCAACCATGATACCCAAATCTCTTTCGACCGTGCTTTGAGCAAGTGGTGTGGGCCCAATGATGTATGATGCAGATGAACATTCAGCTCCAAGGGTCAAGTGGTGGCTTTTCGGGATATTAATTTCCATGTTCATCTAGCACTAATATGGTCGAGATCTTCTTGGAGTTTTGCAGAGTCTTCAGGTGACATGATGATACAATATAGCTTGGTGTCATCCGCGTACAGCAGAACTGTCGAGTCAATATCATCAACTAGGTCGTTTATATAAGGGTTGCACAGAAAAGCACCTAGGGTAGATCCCTGCGGGACACCACTGATTACATCAAATTCTATTTGGCTTATCTGACCTTCAACAGCAATGACTTGCATGCGCCCCGTTAGAAAGTTCGTTATCCAGGCAAGTATTTGCCCCTCATCCAGGCCATATTTCGCAAGCTTAAGAAGTAGACGCTTATGGGGCACTTTGTCAAAAGCTTTCTGGAGATCCAGGTAGATAATATCTATTTCAAGTCCCTTATCAAGAGAGGTCTTCAAGTCGTCCACTGCGAAGAGCATCTGAATTTCCGCAGATCTTTTTTTTTAGAAAACCACACTGTTTATCAGTAAGAATTTGTTTGCTTTTTAGATAGACGAGAATATGGTCTGATATTATAGACTCAAGAATCTTGCAGGGAATACTAGTGAGACTGATCGGACGGTAATTTGAGGAGATCTCCCTCTTGCCATATTTGAAGATAGGTGGTATGACTGCGCTCTTCCAGACCCTTAGCAGTTCGCCTTTATCCAACGATTTCTGGAATATGATTGTTAGCAGATATGCGTTTAAGTCAGCTGTCTCTCTTAGAACCCTTGGATGCAGTTTATCCGGCCCTAGGGATTTTGTCGTGTTTATAGCCTTCAGTTTCTTGAGTACTAAAGATTCATTTATGCTGATACTGGAGATTGGCTCGTGCTCGTTTGTGCTGCTGGTCGAGGGAATGGGTTCTTTAAGGTCTGGTTATTGAGTAAAGACTCTTGCAAATAGATTGCCAAGAAGGTTTACTTTGCCTATTGGGTCTTTTATGCGGGTGTCCAGCTGCTTGTCAAACAAAGGTGGAATTCCCCCTCCGTCCTTACGCTTTGAGTTGACGTATCTCCAGAAGCATTTCAGATTTTTATTCAGGCTATTGGCCAGTTTCCGTTCCCTTTCATTTGCTTCAAAGCGCGTTGCTTTTCGAACTCTGTTCGAAGCCTTTCGATAGCTAGCCCTTTCCGAGTAAGCAGGATGCTCATTTTTTAGTTTCGATTTCATTTTATGCCAAGCTTCTTGTTTTTCTTTTATGAGGTTAGTTGTTTCACTCGACAATGATACCCGCGAGTGAAGTCTGATCAGCGGAATGTTTCACCCTTCAGCTTCTTTTATGACCGACGGGAAAATGTCATAGAGTTTGTCAGGTGAGTCTTGGTCCTTGAACATTTCTTCCCAATAAATATTTTGGAGGTTTTGTCTCATCGCTTGATAATTTCCCTTGTAATAGTTGCGCTTCGACTGAGCTGGCGATTTCGCTTGTGGTTTGGCTTTGATGTCGAACACAATCGCGGCATGATCGGATTTTCAAGCTGGTGCAAGCACTTCGATATTCCCTACCTTACTAATATCACTCACGAGCAGGATATCTAAGTGTCGGTGCCAAGCACCCTCGTGGGCTCATCTATCAGCTCTTCGAGATAGTTTTCGTTGAACGTTTCCATGTAAAGCCGAGTAGGCCCTTGCGTCAAAGTGTCAGTGTAGCTTAGTTGCCAGTCAACCTTAGGTAAGTTGAAGTCACCAACAATTACATGGCTCAAATCTTGCTCACTTGCTACAGAAGAGATTGTGGAGCATATCACCTGGTTATTTTCCAAAGAGCTGTTGGGACATCGGTAGGTGACCCCTACAACAATGCTGTTGCCGCTAGGGATAGTTAGCTTGATCCAAAGACATTCGTGAGGGTAAGAATTTCCGAAAGAAACGCACTGAGCTGAGAGTTCTTCGGAACAGTAGCATATTATTCCTCTGTCGCTTTCATCTTCCAGGTTTAAGGCAATGGTAGTATAGTCATCCAGTTTAAATTCGGCTAGTGTCGGTATGTATCTACAGTTTTTCGGCTTCACTTCGACTATAGCAACAAAATCCGGGTTTTGCTTCCTGATTAATTCCTTTGTTTCTGAGAGTTTATTGAAAAGCGAGTCAGCGCTGAAGTAAAGGCATTTGAAAGTTGTTTTCTCAGTTTTTTTTTTATTTCTCTGACGTCAGTTTAGCTGTATCTCTTCAATAGGGTCTCATGGGATTCTGGACTGTCCTTGTGGGTTTCTCAAGGGATTTTTCGGGTTTTCCAACCTTCTAGCTTGACGCTTTGGATCTTGATTAGCTCTTTGCAGTGGTGTAAGATCAGGGTTTATGAAAATGTTCGATTTTGTGAAGTTGTCAGCAGAATTTCTAAGGTTTCGGGCACACTTTACTATCTTGTTTCACTTCTCAAGGCAAGCGGACGAATTTTTCTTGAGCTTCACCACCAGTAGACAAGGCTTTCTGTCTTCTCTTTGGGATCCTATTCTCAGAGTTCCAGATACGTCGTCTATTTTCAGTTCTATGCCCAGTTTGTTTTCTGCAATTAGTCTCATCACCGTCTCTTTTTCAGGCACGGACTTTGATTCTGGAAGTCCAAATACAACGAAGTTTGTTTGATTCTCTTCCCTCAGTCTTTTCTCGTTTTCTGCTTTGAGCAGGGCATCGACAGTAGAACTAGAGTCAAGAAGCGTTTGTTGACTGGCTGATGTTGTAATGGGAGCTTTGTTCACGGTTTGATGAGGGGCCAGCGATACTCGTTGCAGTTCCACCTGTTAGAAGGCTTTCTCTTAACTTCAGCTGCAAGTAAGAGACACTTCTTTTACAGCAGCCTTGGCACTCATTCTTGAAAAGGGTCGATTTCTGATCGTGCATCTTGATTGCAAGGAATATATCAGCTTGGATGCTCCAGCGGCCTGCTCCAGCTCTCATAAGAAAAGCATCTAATAGCCGTAGCTTCCTCTGTAACCGGTGAGTAGCAGTAGCTGCACGGTTCGTCTGAAGTTTGGAAAGAGATTTCCTTCGATTGGGATGGGTCTCATCGGTTCTTGACAACAATTGGCTGCGTTCCCTGAGATAAGGGTGAGGGAACGTGGAGCTGATTGCCCTGATGACCAGAGGAAGAGGCCACTACTGACCCCGCTCGGACTCTGGTGTTTGTGGTAAGTTTTCTCAGGCTCGTAGCCTTTGATGAGTAATACTAAACTTAACAAAATTTGTATATTTAGAATCAGCATTATAAGCCCATTCTTTTGATACATTTATTGACATCAAAGTTTCGTTTTTAAAAGTTTCGCTTTTTTTCTTATTGTTTTTTTTTTATTACGTATATGTTATTACGTATATGATGGGGTTCTCCCCTTAGTCAATACCACGCTCTTTACGTTAAAAGTTAAAAAAATTTTTAATTCACACACCCCTGAATCACAAAGGCCGTTTAATTAGAATAAATAGCTCTTTTGAAAGCACTAAAAAAAACTGTAGCGTAAAGAGCGAGGGATTGACTTGGGGGAGAACCCCCTCATATACGTAATAATTTCTGTTCATTTTAAGTTCTAATGTTGCTTCTTACTTTCAGTTGAAAAAACTTTTTTTTTTAATTTAATTTCTGATCGTTTTTTAAATAATGCTTGGAAATCCGGCACCCCCTTCATATTAATGTCCCTTACCCCAAAGAAACATCCTCCACGGAAAGATTCTCCCGAGTAACCCCCTCCTCCAGCCGACCTCCCCCCCCCACCAAAAAAAATTCTTCCTGAAAATGTCTGTATACTTCCCAATAACCAATACAACATGCAAGCAATGGGCAAAGTTCATAACTTGCATCCCTTCCCCTGGGAACTGTGAGGGATTAAGTCATCGTAAAAGACATATTTATTACATTTTCGACTATGCTAAACAAAATGGCTATCTCAAAATTTTAATTGGGTGACTTTGAGAAAAAAATGAGCGTGGGAGGGGGCCTAGTTGCCCTCCATTTTTTTGTCACTTAAAAAGGGCACTAGAACTTTTAATTTCCGTTCCAATGAGCCCTCTTACGATATTCTAGGACCCCTGGGTCAATACGATTACCCCTGGAAAAAAAAACAAAACAAATAAACACGCACCCGTGATCTTTCTTCTGGCAAAAAATGCAAAATTCCACATTTTTGTAGGTAGGAGCTTGAAACCTCTACAGTAAGGTTCTCTGATACGCTGAATATGATGGTGTGAATTTCATTAAGGTTCTATAGCTTTTAGGGGGTCTTTCCCCCTTTTTTCGAAAATCAGCCAAATTTTCTCAGGCGCGTAACTTTTGATGGGTAAGATTAAACTTGATGAAACTTATATATTTGAAATCAAAATTAAAATCTGATTCTTTTGATGTATCTATTGGTACCAAAATTCCGGTTTTTAGAGTTTCGGTTACCATTGAGCCGGGTCGCTCCTTACTTACAGTTCGTTACCACGAACTGTTTGAAAGACAGCTAACAGGCTATATTCAAAGTGATTCCTCACCTTCTAAATTAGCAGTTATCAATAGCATACAGTTACCAGACGGTAAATTTCATTGCCACATATCACATTGTCTCAGCCGTTTTCCACGCATTTTCGGTGATATTCGCTAATTTTCAACTGTGGGGAACAGGTAGTGGGGCTCTACGCTTCCCTCGTTTTCCTCGACGTAAAAGACCCGATTTTACGGCGCGCACGAGCTGATCCACGAACATAACCACGAGCGATGGCAGATGATAAGCTTGTGCTTAACCCGCTACTGAATTTTGTTGTTCATGTTTTGAAATCTGGTAACCGGTCTGATGAGATTGCGAAAACAGCGGCGGAATTTTTCAAGAAAGAAGAAATTCAAGTGGCAAAAGAATTAATATGGAGTTATTCTGCTATTAGTACTCGTATGAGCATGAAAGTTATTATGACTGAAAATATCTATGAAATTTTGAAATTGCTCAAATATTGCGACAAAAAGAAAATTGCCCTCCCTAAATACGTCATCTATGAGCCAGACGAAGTATCCATTGTCCCTGGGGAAGTAAGTGCTGTTATTACTAGGAAAGTAAACGAAATGTGTTCTAGGGTAGAGAGTTTTATCGAGCGTGATCGTTCCCCTGTTCATTGGCTGCTCGGCGGATCTAGATCCTCGTCTCAGGGATCGTCCACCACACCCAAGCTTACCTACGCAGTTTTACTAAAGAACCCCCCTCAAGACTTAAGGAACCTAGAAATGTGAAAGGAGTACTTGGATAAGGTATATGGTGACAACTCCTCTAGTATTGTTGAACTGCGAGCAATGAAAAGTGGGTGGCGCGTAGTACTAGCCGATAAGGAGTCTGCGAACGCAGTTGCGCTGGCGTTATGTGCTAGCGATAGATCTTTTGAGGCAAAAGTGAAACAAGCATCTTTCTACGGAATAGCACGCCACGTTCCCGCAGATAAGAGCGATGTGGAACTCTGCGAGATTATTCCGGACTGTTCGAGAGCTTTGCAGTTGGGTAATTCTAGCTCATTCCAACTTCAGCTTTCTTCCAAAGTGGACCTTGAAAACGCCATCAAATCGCCTCCAGTGATTCCCCAATCTCTGAATTTCTGTTTCTTCCAAGGAGATGTTTCAATTGTCAAGTATTTGGTCACGCGGCCAAATTCTGCAAGAACGAAGCCAAGTGTTCAAGATGTGGGGATAACCACAGTAGCACTAAGGACAACCCTTGCAGCAAACCGATTAAATGCGCACTCTGTGATTCGGACAAACATCCATGCTACAGTTTCAGCTGTCCGGAAGCGCAAAAGTTACTTGCAGCTAAGAAATGAATCGCAAATTAAGTTTGATTACATGGAATACTAATGGAAATGTAATCAACAAACTGCCAATCCTCGAAACCCTAATTCGCAGTCATAACATTGTATGTCTCTAGGAACATTTCCTGACTAGAGAAGGGACTAAACTGTAAATTATTGGTGATTCAATCGATTTTTTTGCTGTTGGTACGAAATCGAGTGGTAGAGGCCGTCCCTCAGATGGTATCGCAATCCTTGCTTCAAAGTCTTTACGCGCGACAGTTTTCCAAGTATCCGATAATTTTCTTGCGATCAAGATTGAACGGACAATAATCTTCTCAGTTTATCTTCTCAGCGAAATAGTTCATGTCCTGCAGTGCGCGGAAAAGGCTGCAGTACCGATTTATCTTGTACGGAATGGCTCGGAAATACCCCACTGGTCCAATAATTCGGATCTTGTAGATGTGTGTGTGAACGCGAAATTCTGGTTACGCATGTGGATAGATAACGGCCGACCGATTATCGGTCGGACCGATTTATCGTGTTCGGATTGGCTCGGAAATACCCCACTGGTCCGATAATTCAGATCTTGTAAATGCGTGTGCGGACGCGAAATTCTGGTTACGCAATTGGATAGATGACGGCCGACCAAGGCATGGTATATTGAACTCCATCCGATTATATACTAAGCGAAGATTCGCAAAAAAAAACCTTGCTACGCATCGTGCTCTGATTATTGAATGGGATAGTAAATTTGTAAAGCAAGACCCCAATCGCATGTGGAAATTCCTAAAACAGAAGAAACGTATAGAATCAGTTGATGTTCTTCCCAATGAGAGTGAGTGGGAAAAATATTTTACGCACGAGTTTTCATCGCCTAATGCTGATCTGGAAAATAAATTTTCTATTGAGCTCGATGCGAGTCTTGCGGAATGTGAACGGGAAGTTGGTTTTGTTGTGTCTAATTCGTCAGTCAGTGAGGCACTCTCGAAACTGAAGAAGAAGTTGTCGAGGGGGGTGGATAACCTGTGCGGATTGCATCTGCAAGCGGGATGTCAGAACCTTGTCGAGCACCTTTGTCTTCTGTACCAAATGATTTTTAATGCTGGGATTGTTCCAGACCATTTCTGCACGGGTGTAATTACTCCTGTACTAAAAAAGGGAAAAGACTGGAGGCAGTGTTCTTCTTACCGCCCGGTCGTGCAAATGTACCGTGCGTTAATGCTTTAGCACTATCTTCTAGCCTCATACCCGTAGAGAAGGGAATACGCCAAGCGGCACTTACTTCGCCACCGCTTTTCAATAATAGAATTATTTCATCGCAAGAACCGGTTCAGTCTACATGTATCTTTAGAGGTCTCAATGTTTCGCTGATCAATTATGCCGACGACATTTTGGACGCTAGTAGAACACTTGTAGGTATCGAAGAGACTTTCCGTGTTTTGAGTAAGTATTACGGTGACACAGGTCTTTGTTTCAATCCCAAGAAGAGTGTAGCTCTTGTATATAATAGCCACGTTAAAGATAGCGTAACAGTTGATGTTATTTTCGGAAATTATACGATTAAGTCTTCGTCTAAGATTTTGTACCTTGGCCTTTCAATGTGTAGCGATGTTAAAAAAAAACTCCCGATTGACTTGTTTTGTTGTTCGCCGTAAAGACACGCAGAGCTTAAAGAATTCTCGTTTCAATGAAATGCCACTTTAACCATTTTCTTCTCGCAAGGGTATATAACGCTTTTGTTTTGCCACATGTGCTAGCCCTATCTTCGTTTTGGAAAATATTTACTACGTCTGATCGCCACAGTATTCGGTCTACTTTCTACAGATATGACGAGTATCTGCTTCGTCTTCCAATTTGGATGAAGAATAGGAAAATATCACTTAAGTATGGTATAGCAGACCCACTGACAGCTACACGGACTTGCCGTGCTCGATTTGCAGCCTTTTTGTACCTTGGCCTTTCAATGTGTAGCGATGTTAAAAAAAAACTCCCGATTGACTTGTTTTGTTGTTCGCCGTAAAGACACGCAGAGCTTAAAGAATTCTCGTTTCAATGAATCGCCACTTTAACCATTTTCTTCTCGCAAGGGTATATAACGCTTTTGTTTTGCCACATGTGCTAGCCCTATCTTCGTTTTGGAAAATATTTACTACGTCTGATCGCCACAGTATTCGGTCTACTTTCTACAGATATGACGAGTATCTGCTTCGTCTTCCAATTTGGATGAAGAATAGGAAAATATCACTTAAGTATGGTATAGCAGACCCACTGACAGCTACACGGACTTGCCGTGCTCGATTTGCAAAGGCATTTGAACCGAGCCACTCTTCGTTATACGTCGCAATAACTTAAATTTGTCAACTTTTTGTCGTAGTAACTGTTCTTAATCTTGTTTTTCTGTAGTTAAGTTTTCTTTGGATATTTTGTTATTTATTTTTTCTTTTCTTGTACTCCATTTACAACATTTTGTATGTTTAATAATGGGTAATAAAATAATAATAATGATGTGTATATATATATATATATATATATATATATATATATATATATATATATATATATATATATATATATAATATATATATATATATATATATATATATATATATATATATATATATATATATATATATATATATATATATATATATATATATATATATATATATATATATATATATATATATATATATATATATATATATAATATATATATATATATATATATATTCATGATACATATATTCATATATTCATGATAACGCTGTTTTGCTTCAAAGCAAACGACATAAATTAGTAATAATGATATAAGGCGACTCCAGTTAAATAAATCTATTTTTCAATACAAATTATATGAGAAAAATTGAAAAACAGCAGTGTTTTCCTACTTTTTATGGGATCACAGAATCCAAATCGAGCACAAATTTGGTTAAAGAATCAAACTATTTCCATATAAACTTGACTTATTTCAAACTTGGCATTTATTTGCTTCCACTGATTAAAAAGTTACTCTAAATATATGATTAAAACTTTATGTTAAATATTTTAACTCAGAATGCACATGTTAAAACCCATACCAAAACTAGTTACAGTTAACAGGTGAGAATTACTGAAGAAGCATATGAGCAAAGAGTTGCTCAGTTTGAATTTTCAAAAACTGAAAAAAATAATAATTTTTTCCAAGAGATTGGGAGAGGACCACTTATGTCACTTTTTCAATTTTTCTTTCAATAAAATACTAAGAAAAGGTATTTTTCATAATCTAGGGGGAGGGAACAAAGAATTTATGAGGGAAACTCAGGGGAATTGTACCCTTCCGTATTGGCACTACTGATTCTTCCATGGCTTTCCCAAACAATATCCCTGTTAGCATTAAAAATAAGATAAATAACTATTCATTACCCCATTTTTTTGTTGAACATAGTGCAATCCAATACTGCCACGCAGATCAGTTTTTACCGTCATCCTCATTGCCTTCTTTAATCACCTTCATTATTGGTTATATAGCTTTCATTGTTGGTTTGTGAGACCACGGACACATGAATCTATCCTCCTACTCCCCTCTACCCTAAAAAAATCATGGACACTTTCTGAACAAGTAAAATTCATATTGATAACCTTGAAGGAAAAAAAAAGGTGAAAACGTGATTGTAATGCTTGAAGATTATTCTTAAGCCTATGTTTTTGGCCTATTTTGCCTTGTTACTTTTCTTCACTGGCTCGTTACAATCCCTACCGTATTTTTTGCATTGTTTATTGAATTTAATATTCAGATAAGATAGTCGATCACTTACCTGTCTCAAATGCGGCTCAAGAGTGGCCACAATAAAACCAGTTGAAATAGCAGACACTACAATTGTGCATGCTGCCAACAAAATCCCAGGAACTTTCAGAACTTGTAAAACCAAAACTAAAATAATGAGTTTCTTTCAAATGTTTGTTTGGAGTAGAGATTGGGGAGAGAGGGAGAGAGAGAGAGAGAGAGAGAGAGAGAGAGAGAGAGAGAGAGAGAGTGAGAGAGAGGGAGAAAAAAAACTAAAATCAGAACAGAGTCAGGCATGAAAACTTTCAAACACATGCTCGGAAACACAGGTATAGTGACATAGAAAAACAAAACACCTACAATCACACAGAGTCAGACACGGCAACATGCAAACACCTGCTCAAACACACAGGCATAGAGAGAGAGAAAGAGAGAGAAAAAGACAAAAACACCTACAATCACACAGACTTAGGCAGGGAAACATGCAAACACCACAATCAGACACCCAGGCATAGTGAGAGTGAGAGACAAAAGCAAATACAATCACACAGTCAGACACGGAAAACATGCAAACACCCACTCAGATACATAGGCACAGTGGAAGAGAGAGAGAGAGAGAGAGAGAGAGAGAGAGAGAGAGAGAGAGAGAGAGAGAGAGAGAGAGAGGAGAGAGAGAGAGAGAGAGAGAGAGAGAGAGAGAGAGAGAGAGAGAGAGAGAGAGAGAGAGAGAGAGAGAGAGAGAGAGAGAGAGAGAGAGAGAGAGAGAGAGAGAGAGAGAGAGAGAGAGAGAGAGAGAGAGAGAGAGAGAGACAAAAACATCTAATATAAAACAGAGTCAGATAAGGGTATATACAAATACCCGCTCAGACACACATGCATAAGAAGAGAGAGAGAGACATAAACACCGACAATTACACAGTCAGAAATGGAAACAAGCAAACACCCCCTCAGACACACATGCATAGTGAGAGAAGAGATAAAAGCACAAACAATCATACAAAGTCAGAAACAGGAAACAAGCAAACACCCGCCCAGAAACAAACACAGGCATAGTGAAAGAGAGACAGACAAAAAAAAACAACAATAACACTCAATCAAACACGGAAAACATGCAAACACCCCATTCAGACACACAAGCATCGTGAGAGTGACAAAAAACACCTACATTCAAATAGAGTCTGACATGGAAAACATGAAAACATTTACTCACAGGCATAGCGAGAGAGAGACAAAAACACCTACAATAACACAGAGTCTGACACGGAAACATGTAAATACCCGCTCAGACACTCAGGCATACTGAGAGAGAGAGAGAGAGAGAGAGAGAGAGAGAGAGAGAGAGAGAGAGAGAGAGAGAGAGAGAGAGAGAGAAGAGAGAGAGAGAGAGAGAGAAAACACCTACAGTCACCCAGTCAGATACAGAAATATGCAAACACCTGCTCAGACAAACAGGCATATCGACAGAGAGAGAGAGAGAGAGAGAGGAGAGAGAGAGAGAGAGAGAGAGAGAGAGAGAGAGAGACAAAAACACCTACAATCACGCAGATTCAGACATGGAAACATGCAAACACCTGCTTAGACACACGAGCATAGTGAGAAAGAGAGAGAGAGAGAGAGAGAGAGAGAGAGAGAGAGAGAGAGAGAGAGAGAGAGAGAGAGAGAGAGAGAGAGAGAGAGAGAGAGAGAGAGAGAGAGAGAGAGAGAGAAAACACCTACAGTCACCCAGTCAGATACAGAAATATGCAAACACCTGCTCAGACAAACAGGCATATCGACAGAGAGAGAGAGAGAGACAGAGAGAGAGAGAGAGAGAGAGAGAGAGAGAGAGAGAGAGACAAAAACACCTACAATCACGCAGATTCAGACATGGAAACATGCAAACACCTGCTTAGACACACGAGCATAGTGAGAGAGAGAGAGAGAGAGAGAGAGAGAGAGAGAGAGAGAGAGAGAGAGAGAGAGAGAGAGAGAGAGAGAGAGAGAGAGAGAGAGAGAGAGAGAGAGAGAGAGAGAGAGAGAGAGATAGAGAGAGAGAGAGAGAGAGAGAGAGAGAGAGAGAGAGAGAGAGAGAGAGAGAAGAGAGAGAGAGAGAGAGAGAGAGAGAGAGAGAGAGAGAGAGAGAGAGAGAGAGAGAGAGAGAGAGAGAGAGAGAGAGAGAGAGAGAGAGAGAGAGAGAGGAGAGAGAGAGAGAGAGAGAGAGAGAGAGAGAGAGAGAGAGAGAGAGAGAGAGAGAGAGAGAGAGAGAGAGAGAGAGAGGAGAGAGAGAGAGAGAGAGAGAGAGAGAGAGAGAGAGAGAGAGAGAGAGAGAGAGAGAGAGGAGAGAGAGAGAGAGAGAGAGAGAGAGAGAGAGAGAGAGAGAGAGAGAGAGAGAGAGAGAGAGAGAGAGAGAGGAGAGAGAGAGAGAGAGAGAGAGAGAGAGAGAGAGAGGAGAGAGAGAGAGAGAGAGAGAGAGAGAGAGAGAGAGAGAGAGAGAGAGAGAGAGAGAGAGAGAGAGAGAGAGAGGAGAGAGAGAGAGAGAGAGAGAGAGAGAGAGAGAGAGAGAGGAGAGAGAGAGAGAGAGAGAGAGAGAGAGAGAGAGAGAGAGAGAGAGAGAGAGAGAGAGAGAGAGAGGAGAGAGAGAGAGAGAGAGGAGAGAGAGAGAGAGAGAGAGAGAGAGAGAGAGGAGAGAGAGAGAGAGAGAGAGAGAGAGAGAGAGAGAGAGAGAGAGAGAGAGAGAGAGAGAGAGAGAGAGAGAGAGAGAAGAGAGAGAGAGAGAGAGAGAGAGAGGAGAGAGAGAGAGAGAGGAGAGAGAGAGAGAGAGAGGAGAGAGAGAGAGAGAGAGAGAGAGAGAGAGAGAGGAGAGAGAGAGAGAGAGAGAGAGAGAGAGACAAAAACACTTACAATCACACAGAGTCAGACAAGGAAACATGGAAACACACGCTCAGACACAAAGGCATAATGAGAGAGTCAGACCATTCGGATCTGTCAGACCATTTTCCTATTTACTTGTCACTACCTTCACAACCACTACCTCTACGCTCTAGAATTAATATCCCAACACCTACTAGAAACTACAGCTCTACAAATATAACCCATTTTATCGATTACTTGTACTTGTACTTGTGGCGGGAATCAGGCGTTTCCACCTCGCCTGGCATCAATGATCTTGGAGACCTTCTTGGACCATGTTGAGCGATCTTCTGCCAGCTGCTCTGCAAAAGTAAGCCACTGAGTTGACCATCTGTGTCCGAACTTTCTGAATCCCCCGATAGGTTCAAGGTCTGATTTGGCCAGGTTCCACCAGTTTTTCCTCTGTCCTCCTTGGCGTCTCTTCCAGGAGCTAATAGGCTCGACTAGAAGTATTTGGCGAGGCAAGTATTCTGGCGGCTTCCGTAAAACATGGCCCAACCATTTCAAACGGCGTTCTTTAATAGTGAGCGCAACATCTCTCTGAATATTGCACATTCGACGTAGATCCGCGCTGGAGATACGGTCACGCAGCTGTATTCTGAGAATTCTTCGCAGACAGGTATGCTCAAACACCTTCCGCGTATTCTCATGCTGTAGTTTTACCGACCATGTTTCGCATCCGTAAAGGAGATTGGTGCGGACTAGTGCCATGTAGATTTGAACTTTCGTTCGGACACTGACTTCGCGGTGATTCCATAAGGGTTTCCGAAGGGAGGCAAAGACTGTCTGCGCTTTCTGTATTCTCTGTTGGATATCAGCGTCGGAGGATCCGTCAATACATATTTGGGAGCCTAAGTATGTGAAACAGTTGACTTTTTCCAGCTGAACTTGATTGACAGTTAGTGTGAATGGTCCTGTGTCGTGGTTAATAGCCATGAATTCCGTTTTCTCTGTGCTGACTTTCAAGCCGATCAGGTCTGCCCAGGCCACCACGTTGTCAAGCATGTTTTGAGCTTCTACGGGTTCTGACAGGAGGCCAACATCATCCGCATAATCGAGGTCAGTCAGTGAAAGATTCTGTCCGATATGAACTCCTGGATAGGACGAGAGTGCATTTTCAAGCACCCAATCGACGCAATAATTGAACAGAGTCGGAGAGAGGATACACCCTTGTTTTACTCCGAACTCAACCAGGAATTCTTCAGTTTCTTCACCATAGACTCGAACTCGGCTCACTGACGCGTCATAGTATGCCTTCATCAGTTCAACAAACTTCAGCGGCATTCCGTCATTCTCTAGGATCTTCCAAAGTTTCTGGCGAGTGACAGAGTCGAAGGCGGCAATGAAGTCCAGGAGCATCAAGATCAGAGGTAGATTGTACCTTTCAAACTGCTCGATAATGAGGCAAAAAACGAAGATATTATCAGTACAGCCTCTACCTGGCCGAAAGCCGGCTTGATTTTCTCGGGTTCTTTCTTCCCTTGCCCCTTTGAAGCGGTTCAAGAGTATAATCCCGAATATTTTGACCGCAATGTCTATAAGACTTATTCCGCGGTAATTTTTGCATTCGGTTTTATCTCCTTTCTTATAGAAGGGGAGAATGACTGATGTCTTCCAATCTTTTGGGAAAGAATTGGTCCTCCACACTTCTTCGAGAATGCCATGGAGCTGTTCAGCAGTGACCTCAGGGCATTGTTTGTACACTTCCGGGGGGAGGCCGTCTTCACCTGGGGCTTTGTGGTTCTTCAGGGTCTTGATCGCTTTTAGTATTTCGGCTCTGGTCGGTGTATCCAGCTCGACGTCGTAGGGTTCTTTAGAAACGGCAGGTGGGAAAGCATCAGGGGCGGATGATGGGGATGGGTTTAGGAGGATCTGAAAGTGATCCTTCCATCTTGCTAAGCGCTCCTTCTGACAACTGATGATTTTTCCTGATCTGTCTTTGACTATTTCTGAGACAGCAGCTTTCTTACCAACGGACTCTTTCAGGATCTGGTAAAGCTTGCGGGTATCATGTGAGCGTGCTGCTTTCTCTAACGACACGGTAGCATCTTCCCACATTTGGCGGCGGTCCAGACGAACAGAGCGTTATACCTGTCTGCGCAGCTCTTTTGTTTCTTCTTTAGGGCCGCTCATCTTTTGTCTTCGCTCACCGACTATTGACAGGGTCCTAGCGGTAATCCAGTGCTGTCGTTTGATTTTTGCCCGGCCTAGGATCTCATCAGCAGTCTCTGTCATCACTGTTTTAAAGGTCTCCCATCTCTTCTCGGGGGTTGGGTTTTCATCAGAACTGAGGGCGTCAAATCGGTTAGTCAGTTCCAAATTGAGGGCCTGCCGAACTTCTTTGTCTTGGAGCTTACCGATGTCGAATCCGGCCTTGGGTTTGTTTTTCCTCCGAGTTGCAAGACGTAGCAAAATTTTTGCAGCAACAAGCCTGTGGTCAGACCCAGACTGCGAGCCTGTGTCCGCGCCGTTGTAAGAGCGAGAGTCCTGTACGGAGCTTCTCCAGCGCTGGCGTACGAGAATGAAGTCTATTTGAGCCTTAGTGACACCATCATTTGAATGCCAAGTTAAAAGGTGGCTAGGTTTGTGCTGAAATATGGTATTGGTGACAACAAGGTGGTTCATCAAGGCGTAATTTAACAACCTTTGCCCATTCTCGCATCTGTGACCTTGTCCAAATTTTCCCAGGACTTGTCTTGTGGTTTGGTCAGAGGGACCAACTCTTGCGTTGAAGTCTCCAGCAACAATCAAGTAATCACGTGCGGCAACAGAAGAAGACAGCTGCTGTAGCTCGCCGTAGAAATCATCCTTGGTCGTATCAGCAGCGTCACGGGTGGGGGCATAGGTAGAAATTATCGACACATTTGCGGGGTTTCCTTTTAGTCTGATTCTGGCAAGTCTACAGGAGACTGGTTCCCATTCTAGGAGAGCATTTCTGGTTCTTTGGTTCATGATGAAACCAACTCCGTGGAGTCCCGAATTATCCTCTACTCCGGAGTAGAAAAAATGGAATTGATGTAGCGTTTCAGGAGCTGTAATAACTATGGAGCCAGAACCTGAAATTCTGGTCTCGGATATGCAAAGTATGTCTATGTTGTACTTCTCCATCTCATGGACAAGAAAAACTTGCGTGGCTTCTTGTTTGACGGATCTTACATTCCAGCATCCCACATTTATTTTAGATTTTGCCTGTTTAATGACTGTAGTGGGTTTTCCTAAATTTATGGCATGAAAAGGATTTTTCGACTTCGCCGCCATATTCGAAGTCGCGTCGCCTGCCGGGAACGCCGTAGTATGGTTGGCTTGTTTACTTCTCGACACCCGCGCCAATACAGGGGCCGCGTCGCTTGCCGGGGACGCCGTAGCCGTTACAACTTTTCTTCTAGGTCTCAGATCCATCGATGTTTCTTGGGAATAGAGTTGACCGCAAGGTCCCCAGTCTTGCGGGTCACCCGGAGCGCGTTGGCCACCAAATCGCTCAGCGTGGAGCTTAGTGGTGTTTACACCCTTCCACCACTTTGAGGTGCGCTGACGGATTTCCTCTGCTGCCCAGGGACGGAAGATCGAGCCTCATTGCCTGTAACTACCATCACTGCCATGGAGGTATACAAGCTTAGCTTGACCTTTAATTCCCACCTGGAATCAGCAAGGGCTTCAGGAAGGTTCCCACCTTTAATTCCCACCTGGAATCATTTTATCGATTGCCTAAGAAACACTGACTGGTCCGATGTTTTAAATTGTCAAGAGGTAAATTCTGCCACAAATAGTTTTGCGCAAAGGCTAAGTGAGATTATCCATTCTACTTTTCCTATTCGTGAACATAACCGGAAAATTATCCCTATATGCCTCTGGATGTCACATAGCCTCATTGTCCCCTCATATCGTAAAAAAAATTATATAAGTTAGCCTGTAAGACCACTAGTGATATTGACCTATCAAATTATAAAAAATTATACGCTAAACTCATCCGTGAAGCGAAGAAAAATTATTATTATACAAAAATTCTCAATTGCAAAGGAAACCTGAAAAAGATTTGGTCCACCATTAATGATATACTCTCAAAAAAAAGAAAATCAAAGTCTATACCTATTCGCCTTAAAGACACAAATGGTAGATTAATTGACCCTTTACATGCACCTGAAGCATTTAATAATTATTTTTCTAATGTTCCTCATACTGATTCCCGCTCCTCCTTACAGGCTGTATTCCCTTGCTTCAATTCTAGATCCATGTTTTTCTGCCCAACTGTTAGCAATGAGGTACTTCAAATCATCGGTTCTCTTCCTAATAATTTTACACCTGACTGTCTTGGATTAAGTAATAAGCTCCTGAAGACCATATCTCCTTTTGTTTGCGAGCCCATTAAGCATATTGCCAACCTATCTTTAACCCACGGTGTTTTCCCTGATTTACTAAAGTCAGCCATTGTTATCCCAGTTCTTAAAAAGGGCGATCCAACTGAGATAGGTAATTATCGTTCAATCTCAATTCTCCCTGTTATATCCAAAGTGCTCGAGAGAATCATCTTCAGACGTCTGTCTCCCTTTCTGTTTGACAGTCAGCACTCTGTTTCCTTGATTTCTCCTCACCAATATGGCTTTAGGCCGAAATTTTCAACTTCTCATACTCTAATTGACGCCACACAGTTCATACGCTCATAACTCGACCTTAAAAAAATGTATTGGGTTTGTTTTGGATTTTTCGAAGGCCTTTGACACGGTCGATCATAGTATTTTAATAAGTAAATTAAATAGTTACGGTATTCGTGGGGTACCCCTCTCTTGGTTTGATTCTTATCTATCTGGAAGGGTACAGAGTGTGAGCTTAGGCGGAGTATCCTCTCAGCCCTTACCTGTTCGGAGGGGTGTCCCGCAAGGCTCCGATCTAGGCCCTATTTTATTTCTCCTCTATATCAATGATCTTGTTATGGACCTGGGCCCTTCAGTGCATCCTGTACTATTTGCTGATGACAGCAACTTCTTCATCACTGGCACCAATTTACCATCGGCAATAACCTCTGCCCAAGTCCTTCTGAACAGAGTCCAGGCATGGTGCCTTACGAATAACATGACCAATAATAGCAAAAAAAGTCAAATAGTATTATTCAGAACCCCCTACAACAAAGACGTAATTCAACCTGCTCTTGGTCTCAAGTACTCCTCCGACATCCTCCCACAAGTGAAAATTGCCAAGTTTCTTGGTGTATTTATTGACTCATGCTTATCCTTCTCTAATCATATTTCTTACATCACAGCAATAATTTTTAGACAAGTAGCTATGATTAACCGTGTGAATTATTTTGTTCCTTCTGACATCCTAGTTACCCTCTATTATTCCTTTATTTTTCCTTACCTTTCTTTTTGCGGATCAGTTTGGGGAAATACAAACCGGTCTTTCACTAAAAAACTCAAATTTGCCCAAAACCGTGCCATTAAAGCAGTTTTTCGGCTTCCCCGTCTATATCCAACCCGTGATTTGTATTCAGATTTTGGCATAGCTCCACTTGATCACATCATACAAAAACTAAACTTATCGCTTGCATACTCTGCTTTCCACAATAATCTTCCACCTCAACTACTAACCTATTATAGCATTAATAATTCGGAAGCCCACTGTCTCCGTTCATCCAATAGAGCCTTTATAATTCCTAAATGCGTTTCTAGTGCTGCCCAGCAATCTCCCATTTACAAATCTATTAGTCAATGGAACAAAATACCCTCCAGTGTTGAACTAGCCACAATTTTCTGCAAGCTGTATAAAAATGTAACAAAACTTGATAATATAATTTAATCTTTCAATTTTTAACCAATTTACTTTAATTACCCATGTTTTATTCTTCTTTTTTTCAGTGTTATTTTTCTTTTTTTTTCTTTTTTTGGTCCTTAACAAGTTCCCTTCTAGGATCTTTATTGTTATTGATGTTTGTGTTATGTTTTTATTCGAATAAATTGAATAGAAATTGAATTGAGAGAGAGACCAAAACACCTGCAATCACAGAGTCAGACACCCAAAACATGCAAAAACCCCGCTCAGACACACAGGCATAATGAGAGGGAGAGAAAAAAAACACCTAAAATCACTCAGAGTCAGACACGGAAATATGCAAAAAACCCACTCAGACACACAGGCATAGTGAGAGAGAAACAAAAAATACACCAACAATAGCACAGAGTCAGACATGGAAACATGCGAACACCCGCTTAGACACACAGGCATAGTGAAAAAGAGAGACAAAGGTACCTGCAATCCCACAGAGTGATACACGGAAAACATGCAAACAACCACTCAGACACACAGGCACAGTCAAAGCGAGAGACAAAAACACCTGCAATCACACAGAGTCAGACACAAAAATATGCAAACACCCCACTCAGACACACAGATATAATGAGAGAGAGATAAAAACACCTACAATCACACAGGCAGAGAGACAATAACATTTACAATAACACAAAGTCAGACACGAAAAAAATACAGACATCCACTCAGACACAGAAGCATAGTGAGAGAGAGACAAAAAAATACCTACAATCACACAGAGTCAGACACGGAAACCTGAAAACACCCGCTCGGGCATGGTGAGAGAGAGATACAAAAACATCTATAATCATACAGAGTCAGACACGGAAATATGCAAAACCCGCTCAGACACACAGGCATAGTGAGAAAGAGAGACAAAAACACCCATAATCACACAGTCAGATACGGAAAACATGCAAACACCCACTCAGACACACAGGCATTGTGAGAGAGAGAGAGAGAGAGGGAGGGAGGGAGAGGGAGAGAGATGGGGAGAGAGAGAGAGAGTGAGGGAGAGAGAGACAGAAAAAAGAGAGAGAGAGAGACCGAAAAAAACTGCCTACAATCACACAGAGTCAGACACAGAGAGAGACAAGCTAAAAATTAAGTTCATTTAGGTTCACTTAGCTTGGTGGGCCACACTAAGTGAACTTAAATGAACCATTGGACTTTTGGTGAATTGACTTGAACTTAACCTAGATCCTTGATATTCATTAATTCACTGCTTGAGCTTGAATTTAATTCAGTGACTTAGTTTGGAATAAGGATTAAGGTTGAAATAAATTACAGCAAATAAAATTGCGCGAAAAAGGACGCTATGTGAAATGAAATGAATTTTGGTGCGATACGCAGTGATAGACTCTGAGCGTTTATGAACTGTTTTTTTTTATATACGATCGCCGAGGAGAACACCTTCCGTAAGCAGAGATTTTATCTGGTAATAGTTTTACTCAGGCGAAGGCGGGGTAGTGGTTTGGGGTAGCCCCCTTCCATTTCATTAGCACATAGTACCAAGTTGATATTTATATATTATTATTACTATTTGATTAATGGCTGCCGTGGCTTCTGAAAAGTTATACAAGACAGGATGCAAAGTTTGCAAAAAGAGCCTCAGTCTCGCAACCAGAGGAACAGTTATTTGCAACACATCTGCTGGGGGTTGTGGTCGCCTATGCCATAACCGCTGTGAAATTCTCAAGAGCATTGAGAAAGACAGTATTATAATACATCAGTGCTCGGACTGCTGAGAGAAATTTGCTGATAAACCTGCTTCCCCGCAGATCCCGCCTCCTTCAGAAATTCTTGTTTATTCACCAGTTTCAAGCTTTTTACGGCACTGTCTACATTCAGGAATTTCGTCCTCCTTCTGTATATCTGCGTGTGCAAACTTCTATTCTACTGATCATCTTGATCAAGCTAGAAGCCTCCTAACATATCTAGTGAATCCCACGTATAAACTCCTTGCACGTCGCGGTCCCTCTGCTAAGCAAAGCCTGTCGCAGGATATTTTAGACATCCTTATTTCTGAGGATGCAACCCCTCGCTTGCCAAATCTGAAATTCGTCATAACTGCAAGTTATGCAACAACTGCGATACATACGGATCAAAATGATCACTTTAGCCGTGCCATTCAAACCTGGGACTGTCATCTGTTTAGCATTATTGATAAACTTGATTACGTCACAAGTAAGGTAGCGGAGACTCCTGCTGTGGTGAAAGAGTGTTGTGACGGAGTACAGAGCGAGATTTTGAGCTGCATAAATAAAGAAAAACTTAAGGATAAATCTTGGCCTCCGCTGAATAGCGCGTCAGAAACAGTGGGTCTTGTAGTAGATTCACCGCCACAAAATTGTGATGATCCCTTAAAGCGTGAAGCTTTTCTGAAATCGTTGGATGGAGCTGATGATACTGTGAATTTTACTTTCTAAGGAATCAGGATCCCAGCAACCGAAATGGGTCATTCACACGAAAAGACAAAACACCGAAACCTTAAAAGCCTGTTTGAATGATAAGATTGGTAAAACTGAGGTTGGCAAATCGGGAATTGTCGGTTTATTATCACGAGTGGACTTCCCGATCGATCCAGAGAGGGTTTGTGCTTCTAACCAAGGTATCGAAAAGATACAGCGCATCAGTGTTTCGAAATCATATCGTGTATAGTTCCGTTTGGCGACGGCTAAATCTCATTATTTGCGTCTTGGGATTCACATTGGCTACGAACATTTCCGGCTTACTGATTATAAGTTTTTACCGCGAATGTGCTACAAATTCGGATCGCTAGAGCACATATCGTCGGGCTGCTCTAGCGTGGAACGTTGTCTCAAGTGTCTTGGCAGTGGACACTCTCATTCTCAGAATAACCCTTGCCAGAATGAACCTTGTTGCTTCCATTGTGGATCTCATGAGCATACTGGATTTAGCTTTCGCTGCAAACGGTTGACCGAAAAAGTTACAAAGAATAAAAAATGATTAGTGCAAAGATTATATCTTTGAATCTGAATGAATTTGGTGATAAACAACATGTTTTGCAGTCTATGCTGCGCGATCTCGATATTTTGTGTCTGCAGGAGCATCATCTTCTGGACCACTCTACTAGTCTTCTTTCGAGCCTGTCGCAGTAGTTTAAGTGTTTTATTTCTCTAGCTACGCCTACAGGCTGACGCCCATCTGGAGGCGTTTGCATATTTATTCAAGAGAATATTCCAGTTTCAGTGTTTGCTGTTAATCGTTATTTCGTTGCTGTTCGAATCCCAGGGATTATCGTTTTCTCGTGCTATTTACCAACAAATTATCATACTATTGATTCGGATTTGATTTCAATTTTGCATGTTTAGAATTATCGCGATTTGTGGTGAAAGTTCCAGCAGATTTCCAGTGGCTTATTTGCGGGGATTTTAACTGCAACCTTACTTCTGATGTCCGCTCCTCCAGTCTTTTATCTTTGTTTTTGGTTTTTACTATAGTTTCAAAAGATGCGGATTTTATGTATGTCAATAATTCTGGTTCTTGCTCTGATCTAGACCATGTGCTTGTTTCAAATGCAGCGTTTTTACCAATGCCTGTTTATGTTGGATTGGATATGCCTATTAGTGACCATTTTTGCCTTTCTTTTCATTTAAATATTCAAATTCCATCTTTTAAAATTATCCATCGTTCTAGTCAATTTGTAAATAAAATGATCTGGGATCGGGAAAAAATATGCAAATATCATGAAGAATCAGATGCTCTTTTAGCTAAAATAGTTGTAAATTATTCTAAGGATGTTGATCAAATTGATATTGATTTATTTTACCTTGAAATTGTTCATAGTTTAAAAGTTGGGGCTAATAAAGCATTTACGACTGATTCTTTCCGTCGTGGATCTCGTGTTTTAGGTTGAATTCTTAACCCCATTTTAAAGCAAAGCCAAAAGAATGCATCTCAAGCTTGTTACCTTTGGAATTGCACGGGAAAACCGCGATCTGGACCATTTTATGATGGTATGAAATTAACTAAACGCGTTTTTTGGGCTGAGTTGCGTTTCATAATGAAATTATAAAAGATGAAATTGGTTCAAGGATTACTAGTGATAAGGATGATCTTTGGAGTTTGGTTAATTCTAGACGTCGTAATAATAATTATTCACCAGATTCTAATAATTCTCTGAAACTAGATGATTGGATAACTCATTATAATCAAGTTTTTTCATCCGGTGATGCGGCAGTTGAATCACGGTTTGACTCTTTATTATCGGAAGAAACTTCAAAGCGCCGCCCAAATAGTAAAATATCTGTTTCTGTTGAAGAGGTAACGAAAGCGATTAAAGCTCCAAAAAGTAAGCATTCTTTTGATCATGATGGTATACATTCAAACCATATACAATGGGCATCCCCCAAAGCAATCCTTCTTCTCGCTACTCTTTTTACTACTATTCTTTCTTCTGGAGTTCTTCCAACAAGCTTTTTTCGTGCTACCACTTTACCCCATTCAAAAAAAGGAGGGACGAATCGCTGTTGTGATTACAGGCCGATTATTGTTTCGTGTAAGATTAGCAAAGTTTTTGAGTTAGTTTTATTAAAGTATCTGGAGTCTTGTAACCAAGGCCTGAATCAAATTGGGTTCCGTAAGTGGCTAAGAATGGATGTTGCTCATACCCTCCTTTCAAGAATAATATCCTTTTGTAAGCAATGGGATAGAGTTTATACACTTGCGTTAGATTTTGCGCCGGCGTATGATTCAATTATCCATTCTTGGGCTATGACTGCGCTTCTGAAGATTAATGTCTCACTACCAGTTGTTTTGGTTTAAAAAAAGTGGTATGGCTCCTCTCGTATTGGTATTAAATAAAAGAATTACTTTAGTGATTATAATGTTAAGTTATGTAGGGGGCTCAGGCAAGGAAGCATTATTTCTCTTGGATTTTCAATATTACTGTTTAGGGGCTATTTGATCAAATCCAGTTGACTTTTATCAAACAGTTCGTGGTAACGAAGTGTAAGTAAGGAGCTACCCGGCTCAATGGTAACCGAAACTCTAAAAAACGGAATTTTTACACCAAAAGATACATAAAAAGAATCAGATTTTAATTTTGATTTCAAATATATAAGTTTCATCAAGTTTAATCTTACCCATCAAAAGTTACGTGCCTGAGAAAATTTGGCTGATTTTCGAAAAAGGGGAAAGACCCCCTAAAAGTTATAGAACCTTAATGAAAATCACACCATCATATTCAGCGTATCAGAGAACCCTACTGTAGAGGTTTCAAGCTCCTATCTACAAAAATGTGGAATTTTCCATTTTTTGCCAGAAGAAAGATCACGGAAGCGTGTTTATTTGTTTTCTTTTTGTTTTTTTTTCTTTTCCCCAGGGGTAATCGCATTGACCCAGTGGTTCTAGAATATCGTAGAAGGGCTCATTGGAATGGAAATTAAAAGTTCTAGTGCCCTTTTTAAGTGACCATAAAAAATTGAGGGCAACTAGGCCCCCTCCCACGCTCATTTTTTTCTCAAAGTTACCCAATTAAAATTTTGAGATAACCATGTTGTTGAGCATAGTCGAAAACATAATAAATATGTCTTTTAGGATTACTTAATCCCCAAGAGTTCCCAGGGGAAAAGCTGTTGGTTATTGGTTACTGGGAAGTATACAGATATTTTCAGGAAGGATTTTTTTATGGGGGGGGGGGGCTGGAGGAGGAGATTACTCTGGAGAATATTTCCGTGGAGGATGTTTATTTGGGGTAAGGGACATTTCTATGAAGGGGGCGCCGGATTTCCAAGCATTATTTAAAAAACGATCAGAAATTAAATTTAAAAAAACAAGTTTTTTCAACTGAAAGTAAGAAGCAACATTAGAAATTAAAACGAACAGAAATTATTAAGTATATGAGGGGGTTCTCCCCCAAGACAATACCTCGCTCTTTACGGTACAGTTTTTTTTTTTAGTGCTTTCAAAAGAGCTATCTATTCTCATTAAACAGCCTTTGTGATTCAGGGGTTTGTAAATTAATTGTTTTTTTTATTTTAACGTAAAGAGCGTGGTATTGACTAAGGGGAGAACCCCTTCATATACATAATAACATATGCGTAATAAAAAAAACAATAAAATAAACAAGCGATACGGCTCAATAGTAATCAAAACTTATAAAAACGGAATTTTGATGTCAATATATGTACCAAAAGAATGGGCTTATAATGCTGATTCTAAATATATAAATTTTATTAAGTTTATTATTGCTCATCAACGGCTACGAGCCTGAGAAAATTTACCTGATTTTTTAAAGAGGGGGGAAACATCCCCTACAAGTGAAAGAATTTTAATGAAAATTACACCGTCAGATTCAGCGTATCAGAAAACCCTATTACATAGGTTTCAAGCTCATATCTGCAAGAATCTGCAACTTCGTATTTTTTGCCAGAAAAAAAATATACGAATATAGAAGTTCCTTACGTAAGTTAATTTGTAAATTACGTCAGAACCAAATTTAGAGACAGCCATTTAGCAAAAGAAAAGTAAAATTTTTATGCAAATCTTGTTTACTTTTTCAATGACGGTGAGCCAAAATAAAAGCTGCGTTAACTAAAAAACGATCAGAAATTAAATAAAAAAAACATGTTTTTTAAACTGAAAGTAAGGAGCAACATTAAAACTTAAAACGAACAGAAATTATTCCGTATATGAAAGGGGCTGTCCCCTCCTCAACGCCTCGCTCTTTGCGCTAAAGTTTGACTCTGTTTCACAACTTTATATTTTAAAACAATAAAAAACTTTAGCGTCAAGAGCGAGGCGTTGAGGAGGGGTAAGGGACATTTCTATGAAGGAGGTGCCGGATTTCCAAGCATTTTTAAAAACGATCAGAAATTAAATAAAAAAAAACATGTTTTTTAAACTGAAAGTAAGAAGCAACATTAGAAATTAAAACGAACAGAAATTATTACGTATATGAGGGGGTTCTCCCCCAAGTCAATACCTCGCTCTTTACGGGACAGATTTATTAGTTCTTTCAAAAGAGCTATCTATTCTAATTAAACTGCCTTCGTGAATCAGGGTTTTGTGAATTAAATTTTTTTTAACTTTTAACGTAAAGAGCGTGGTATTGACTAAGGAGAGAACCCCCTCATATACGTAATAGCATATACGTAATACAAAAAACAATAAAAAAAACAAGCGATACGGCTCATTAGTAATCAAAACTTTTAAAAACGGAATTTTGATGTCAATAAATGTATCAAAAGAATGGGCTTACAATGCTGATTCTAAATATATAAATTTTATTAAGTTTAGTATTACTCATCAAAGGCTACGAGCCTGAGAAAATTTACCTGATTTCTTAAAGAGGAGGGAAACATCCCCTACAAGTGAAAGAAGTTTAATGAAAAAAACACACCGTCAGATTAAGCGTATCAGAAAACCCTATTACATAGGTTTCAAGCTCATATCTGCAAAAATCTGCAACTTTGTATTTTTTGCCAGAAGAAAAATATACGAATACGAATATTCTTTTCATTTAAATATTCAAATTCCATCTTTTAAAATTATCCATCGTTCTAGTCAATTTGTAAATAAAATGATCTGGGATCGGGAAAAAATATGCAAATATCATGAAGAATCAGATGCTCTTTTAGCTAAAATAGTTGTAAATTATTCTAAGGATGTTGATCAAATTGATATTGATTTATTTTACCTTGAAATTGTTCATAGTTTAAAAGTTGGGGCTAATAAACCATTTACGACTGATTCTTTCCATCGTGGATCTCGTGTTTTAGGTTGAATTCTTAACCCCATTTTAAAGCAAAGCCAAAAGAATGCATCTCAAGCTTGTTACCTTTGGAATTGCACGGGAAAACCGCGATCTGGACCATTTTATGATGGTATGAAATTAACTAAACGCGTTTTTTGGGCTGAGTTGCGTTTCGTAATGAAATTATAAAAGATGAAATTGGTTCAAGGATTACTAGTGATAAGGATGATCTTTGGAGCTTGGTTAATTCTAGACGTCGTAATAATAATTATTCACCAGATTCTAATAATTCTCTGAAACTAGATGATTGGATAACTCATTATAATCAAGTTTTTTCATCCGGTGATGCGGCAGTTGAATCACGGCTTGACTCTTTATTATCGGAAGAAACTTCAAAGCGCCGCCCAAATAGTAAAATATCTGTTTCTGTTGAAGAGGTAACGAAAGCGATTAAAGCTCCAAAAAGTAAGCACTCTTTTGATCATGATGGTATACATTCAAACCATATACAATGGGCATCCCCCAAAGCAATCCTTCTTCTCGCTACTCTTTTTACTACTATTCTTTCTTCTGGAGTTCTTCCAACAAGCTTTTTTCGTGCTACCACTTTACCCCATTCAAAAAAAGGAGGGAATACGAATCGCTGTTGTGATTACAGGCCGATTATTGTTTCGTGCAAGATTAGCAAAGTTTTTGAGTTAGTTTTATTAAAGTATCTGGAGTCTTGTAACCAAGGCCTGAATCAAATTGGGTTCCGTAAGTGGCTAAGAATGGATGTTGCTCATACCCTCCTTTCAAGAATAATATCCTTTTGTAAGCAATGGGATAGAGTTTATACACTTGCGTTAGATTTTGCGTCGGCGTATGATTCAATTATCCATTCTTGGGCTATGACTGCGCTTCTGAAGATTAATGTCTCACTACCAGTTGTTTTGGTTTAAAAAAAGTGGTATGGCTCCTCTCGTATTGGTATTAAATAAAAGAATCACTTTAGTGATTATAATGTTAAGTTATGTAGGGGCTCAGGCAAGGAAGCATTATTTCTCTTGGATTTTCAATATTACTGTTTAGGGGCTATTTGATCAAATCCAGTTGACTTTTATCAAACAGTTCGTGGTAACGAAGTGTAAGTAAGGAGCTACCCGGCTCAATGGTAACCGAAACTCTAAAAAACGGAATTTTTATACCAAAAGATACATAAAAAGAATCAGATTTTAATTTTGATTTCAAATATATAAGTTTCATCAAGTTTAATCTTACCCATCAAAAGTTACGTGCCTGAGAAAATTTGGCTGATTTTCGAAAAAAGGGGAAAGACCCCCTAAAAGTTATAGAACCTTAATGAAAATCACACCATCATATTCAGCGTATCAGAGAACCCTACTGTAGAGGTTTCAAGCTCCTATCTACAAAAGTGTGGAATTTTCCATTTTTTGCCAGAAGAAAGATCACGGAAGCGTGTTTATTTGTTTTCTTTTTGTTTTTTTTCTTTTCCCCAGGGGTAATCGCATTGACCCAGTGGTTCTAGAATATCGTAGAAGGGCTCATTGGAATGGAAATTAAAAGTTCTAGTGCCCTTTTTAAGTGACCATAAAAAATTGAGGGCAACTAGGCCCCCTCCCACGCTCATTTTTTTCCCAAAGTCACCCGATCAAAATTTTGAGATAACCATGTTGTTCAGCATAGTCGAAAATATAATAAATATGTCTTTTAGGATTACTTAATCCCCAAGAGTTCCCAGGGGAAGGGCTGTTGGTTATTGGTTATTGGGAAGTATACAGATATTTTCAGGAAGGATTTTTTTATGGGGGGGGGGGGGGCGGGAGGAGGAGGTTACTCGGGAGAATATTTCCGTGGAGGATGTTTATTTGGGGTAAGGGACATTTCTATGAAGGGGGCGCCGGATTTCCAAGCATTATTTAAAAAACGATCAGAAATTAAATATAAAAAAACAAGTTTTTTCAACTGAAAGTAAGAAGCAACATTAGAAATTAAAACGAACAGAAATTATTAAGTATATGAGGGGGTTCTCCCCAAGACAATACCTCGCTGTTTACGGTACAGTTTTTTTTTTTAGTGCTTTCAAAAGAGCTATCTATTCTCATTAAACGGCCTTTGTGATTCAGGGGTTTGTAAATTAATTTTTTTTTTTTATTTTAACGTAAAGAGCGTGGTATTGACTAAGGGGAGAACCCCTTCATATACATAATAACATATGCGTAATAAAAAAACAATAAAATAAACAAGCGATACGGCTCAATAGTAATCAAAACTTATAAAAACGGAATTTTGATGTCAATATATGTATCAAAAGAATGGGCTTATAATGCTGATTCTAAATACATAAATTTTATTAAGTTTATTATTGCTCATCAACGGCTACGAGCCTGAGAAAATTTACCTGATTTTTTAAAGAGGGGGGAAACATCCCCTACAAGTGAAAGAATTTTAATGAAAATTACACCGTCAGATTCAGCGTATCAGAAAACCCTATTACATAGGTTTCAAGCTCATATCTGCAAGAATCTGCAACTTCGTATTTTTTGCCAGAAAAAAAATATACGAATATAGAAGTTCCTTACGTAAGTTAATTTGTAAATTACGTCAGAACCAAATTTAGAGACAGCCATTTAGCAAAAGAAAAGTAAAATTTTTATTGCAAATCTTGTTTACTTATTCAATGACAGTGAGCCAAAATAAAAGCTGCGTTAACTAAAAAACGATCAGAAATTAAATAAAAAAAAACATGTTTTTTAAACTGAAAGTAAGAAGCAACATTAAAACTTAAAACGAACAGAAATTATTCCGTATATGAAAGGGGCTGTCCCCTCCTCAACGCCTCGCTCTTTGCGCTAAAGTTTGACTCTGTTTCACAACTTTATATTTTAAAACAATAAAAAACTTTAGCGTCAAGAGCGAGGCGTTGAGGAGGGGTAAGGGACATTTCTATGAAGGAGGTGCCGGATTTCCAAGCATTTTTAAAAACGATCAGAAATTAAATAAAAAAAACAAGTTTTTTCAACTGAAAGTAAGAAGCAACATTAGAAATCAAAACGAACAGAAATTATTACGTATATGAGGGGGTTCTCCCCCAAGTCAATACCTCGCTCTTTACGGGACAGATTTTTTAGTTCTTTCAAAAGAGCTATCTATTCTAATTAAACTGCCTTCGTGAATCAGGGTTTTGTGAATTAAATTTTTTTTTAAACTTTTAACGTAAAGAGCGTGGTATTGACTAAGGAGAGAACCCCCTCATATACGTAATAGCATATACGTAATACAAAAAAACAATAAAAAAAACAAGCAATACGGCTCATTAGTAATCAAAAACTTTTAAAAACGGAATTTTGATGTCAATAAATGTATCAAAAGAATGGGCTTATAATGCTGATTCTAAATATATAAATTTTATTAAGTTTAGTATTACTCATCAAAGGCTACGAGCCTGAGAAAATTTACGTGATTTCTTAAAGAGGAGGGAAACATCCCCTACAAGTGAAAGAAGTTTAATGAAAATCACACCGTCAGATTAAGCGTATCAGAAAACCCTATTACATAGGTTTCAAGCTCATATCTGCAAAAATCTGCAACTTTGTATTTTTTGCCAGAAGAAAAATATACGAATATAGAAGTTCGTTACGTAAGTTGATTTGTAAATTACGTCAGAACCAAATTTAGAGACAGCCATTTAGCAAAAGAAAAGTAAAATTTTTATGCAAATTTTGTTTATTTATTCAATGACGGTGAGCCAAAATAAAAGCTGCGTTAACTAAAAAACGATCAGAAATTAAATTAAAAAAACGAGTTTTTTAAACTGAAAGTAAGGAGCGACATTAAAACTTGAAACGAACAGAAATTATTCCGTATATGAAAGGGGCTGTCCCCTCCTCAACGCCCCGCTCTTTACGCTAAAGTTTGACTCTGTCTCACAACTTTGTTTTTTAAAACAATAAAAACCTTTAGCGTAAAGAGCGAGGCGTTAAGGAGGGGTAAGGGACATTTCTATGAAGGGGGTGCCGGATTTCCAAGCATTTTCTAAGAAACGATCAGAAATTAAATTAAAAAAAACAAATTTTTTCTACTGAAAGTAAGAAGCAACATTAGAAATTAAAATGAACAGAAATTATTACGTATATGAGGGGGTTCTCCCCCAAGTAAATACCTCGCTCTTTACGGTACAGTTTTTTTTAGTGCTTTCAAAAGAGCTATCTATTCTACTTAAACGGCCTTTGTGATTCAGGGGTTTGTGAATTAGTTTTTTTTTTTTAACTTTTAACGTAAAGAGCGTGGTATTGACTAAGGGGAGAACCCCCTCATATACGTAATAACATATACGTAATAAAAAAAACAATAAAAAAACAAGCGATACGGCTCAATAGTAATCAAAACTTTTAAAATGGAATTTTGATGTCAATAAATGTATTAAAAGAATGGGCTTATAATGCTGATTCTAAATATATAAATTTTATTAAGTTTGGTATTACTCATCAAAGGCTACGAGCCTGAGAAAATTTACCTGATTTTTTAAAGAGGTGGGAAACATCCCCTACAAGTGAAAGAATTTTAATGAAAATCACACCGTCAGATTCAGCTTATCAGAAAACCCTATTACATAGGTTTCAAGCTCATATCTGCAAAAATCTGCAACTTTGTATTTTTTGCCAGAAGAAAACTATACGAATATGAAAGTTCGTTACGTAAGTTAATTTGTAAATTACGTCAGAACCAAATTTAGAGACAGCCATTTAGCAAAAGAAAAGTAAAATTTTTATGCAAATTTTGTATACTTATTCAATGACGGTGAGCCAAAATAAAAGCTGCGTTAACAAAAAAACGATCAGAAATTAAATAAAAAAAACAAGTTTTTTAAACTGAAAGTAAGGAGCGACATTAAAACTTAAAACGAACAGAAATTATTCCGTTTATGAAAGGGGCTGTCCCCTCCTCAACGCCTCGCTCTTTATGCTAAAGTTTGACTCTGTCTCACAACTTTATTTTTTAAAACCATAAAAAACTTTAGCGTAAAGAGCGAGGCGTTGAGGAGGGGACAGCCCCTTTCATATACGGAATAATTTCTGTTTGTTTTAAGTTTTATTGTCGCTCCTTACCTTCAGTTTAAAAAACTTGTTTTTTTTTTATTTAATTTATGGTAAAGGCTGTGTTCTGTCGTGGATTGCTTATGGAGATGATTTACTCCTTTTGAGTCGATCACTTCAGTCACTTCAACAAAATGTAGATTTTTTAGCAAAGGTTTTTAGTGAGCATGGACTTCGTTTTCGCCCTGAAATGTGTCAGTTTTTAATTCTTGGTCCTAAGGCAAATTATCTGGTTAATTCAGAAATTTCTGTTCGTTTTTATGATAATATTTTAAAACCTTTGGAATCTTTTTTATATCTTGGTGTGCCTTATGGACCAACTTTAGCTCTATGCCTTGCTTCTATTTCTAAAGCAGTTTAAAGTAGAATAGCGTCTAGTTTCGGGGCAGTAATTTGTCTTCGCGATCTTTTTTCTCGGAAATCACTGGCTCGACTATATACTACTGTCGCTTTGCCTCAGATTTTAGTTTTTTCATCGCTTCTCCTGTTTTTTAGAATTAGTAATATTCCGCATGTAAAAACCACATTTTTTAATTTTGCTAAATTCAATTGTCACTTTTCTAAATCTGAATCAAATACTTTTTTAATGAATACATATAAAATAAAAAACCCTGTTGATGCTTTGGAGACAAAGCAAAAGAAATTTTTATCGAAGTTACCTCTTTGTCTCATAATTCATATAAAGCTGCGCATGACGCTTAATTTTTTTTTTTATTATTTAATTATTGAATGAAGTGTTAACTTGTGAAGTGTTAATTTTAAGTGTTAATTTATAATTTATTGAATGAAGTTATAATTTGTGTGGTAATTTTGATTGAAGGCCTTTGCGTATTTGTTGTTATATAGTTTAAAAGAATGTTATGGCCTGTTAATTAGCGTTTTTTTTTTGTTTTTTTTTTATTATTATTCGTATTTGGAGAAAATATAAAGTTTGAATTGAATTGAATATAATAATGATGAAAGGGCTTTTACCAAATGATGAAACTAAAACAATGGTCACATAACAAAGTAATGGATAAAATATTTTTATTAAAGTAACAACATGTAGAATATTGACATAGATATAGGTTACATATATTATTATACATTATTAATATCATTGAACAACTTTGAACATTTTGAATCTGTTCCATAAGATAATTAATCATGTTCTCTCATGATAGTGTATGTATTCTCCTCTCTTAGTTCATAACCAGTAGAATAATCATTAATCCATTTTGAGTCATTCACAATTTTAATTGTGGCGTCAGCTACAGGTTCAATATGCGTTTCGTCTTTGGCATTATTAATCAAAAAAAACTTTTTACATAAAATAAGTTTTTCAAAAAAAAAAGTGAAGAACTCCATTAAACTAAAAATGAATAAAATCAAATCAGATAATCTACCAAGTATACAACTACCACGAATCAGTATCAATAAATAAATGAAACCCAAAACAAATAGAAAATAAAATAAGTCAAATTCAAAACGAGCAGAAATTAATTTGAGTAGGGTTCTAATCCCTATGCTTTCTAAGAGTCAGAATATAATTTGTACTTTACTGAAAAAAATTCAAATGTATTTACTGGAAAAATGTGCCTTGTCAGTTTAATATACTATATGCTGATATTTGCTCCTTAAAATCTTAATCAATTTTTGATTTCTTAAAGTTATAAAAGTGAAAACATTTAAAAGAATTTTTTTCAGTAAAATACAAATTATATCCTGGCTTTTAGAAAGCATAGGGCTTAGAACCTACTCAGATTAACTTCTGCTTGTTTTGAGTTTGACTTATTTTACTTTCTGCTTGTTTTGTGTTTCATTTATTTATTGATATTGATTTTTGGCAGTTGTATGCTTGGTAGATTATTTGATTTTATTTTTGTTCATTTTTGGTTTAATGGAGTTCTTTACTTTTCTGTTTAAAAAAACTTATTTTGTGAAAAAATTTTGTTTGATTAATTTCTGTTCGTTTTATATGACATACTCTTTTTCAGGGAGAAAGACTGAGCCTCTTCTAAAGTTAAATAACCATCCTTTCCATAAAAACCTTAAATACCCACTAGGAATAACTTACAACGCTTGCCCCTAATCTCTCGGGTTTTTTTTTCAACCCCGAAAGCCTTGTTATACGATATTTAGACTAGTTTGAATAGACTAGTTTGAATAGACTAGCTATCTCAAAATTTCTATTAGACGCATTTCAGGACAATACGAAATGTTTGTAAAGGGGAGAGGTAGCTGCCCCCTGATCCATTTGACTCTTAAAAAGAGCACCGGAGCGTCTGATTATCAATCCAATGAGCCCCATTCGAAGAAAATATGACCACACTTTCTATAAAAACCCAATAAGTCCCAGGGCATAACTGACAACCCTTGCCCTGAGGGCTGGGGGGATTTGTCATCCTCAAAGACATAGCTTCCAGACCTTTCTGGTAGGCTTAACAAAATGCCTATATAAAAATTTGATTGGAAGTGATTGCGGAAATGACAGACGTGGAGAGGGAAATTTACCCTCTGATCACTTTCGATTAATAGAAAAGGCACTAGTCCTCTCAGTTTCCAATCGAATGAGCCCTTTTTGAAGCTTTTACGACCAAATTTTCTATAAAAAATGTTTTATGCCCCAGGGGCATAACTTTTTGTTATGCCATATCAAAACGTTGATCGGAAATGTTTGGGAAAATGATGGTCGTGGGGGGATGGGGTGGTAATTCTCCCACCGATTACTTTTGACTATTAAAAAGGGCAATAGCCCTCTCAATTTCCAATTGAAATAGCTCTTTTTGAAGTTTTAGGACAGCACCTTCTATAAGACATTCTATGCCTCCAGGGCATAACTTACAACCTTAGCCGTGAGGGCTGTGGGGGGTTTTCATACTCAAACACATAATTTCCGGGCCCTTCAACTACGTTCAACTAAATGGCTATTTAAAAACGTTGATCGGGATTGTTTGGGGGAATGATGGGCATGGGGGGGAGGGTATTCACCATCCAATCGCTTTTGACTATTAATAAGGGAACTAACCCTCTCAATTCCCAATTGAACGAATCCTTTTTGAAGTTTCTACGACAGCGTTGGCAAGGACCTAATTTCCAGAACTCTCAACTACGTCGAAGAAAATTTCTATCTTAAAATTTTGATTGGACGTGTACAGGAAAAAGGTCGGCGTGAGAGGGGCGTTAGATGCCCTCCAATCACTTTCGACTATTAAATAGGGCACTAGTCCTTTCAATTTCTAATCGAATGAGCTTTTCTTGAAGTTTCTACGACAACGCTTTCAATAAAACCATATGTGCCCCAGGGCATAACTTAAAACCCTTGTGCTGAGGGCTGTGGGGGGGGGGGAGTGTCATCTTAAAAGACATAGTTTCCGGACTTATCAACTACGTTGCACAAACAGCTAACTTTAAATTTTTATTGGATGTTTTTGATGAAAAGGTGGGCGTGGGAGGGATGTTAGTTCTCCTACAATCACCTTTGACTATTAAAAAGGGCAATAGCCCTTCACAGCTTCGAGGTCTATGCTAGTCAAAACAATCAGTTTTGACTAGCGTATTTAAAAGGGCGCTAGTCCTTTCAATTTCCAATTGAATGAGCCTTTTTTGAAGTATCTACGACAACACTTTCTATAAGAAACCCTAATATACCCCAGGGAATAACTTACAAACTATTGCCTTGAAGGCCGTAGGGGGGGGGGGGTGTCATCCTCAAAAACTTGATTTCCAGAACTTTCTTCTACGTTGAACAAAATGGCTATCTCAAAATTTTGATTGGATTTGTTAAGGGAAATGGGGGGCGTGGGAGGGGGGGTTAGTTGCCCTTTAATGACTTTCGACTATTAAAAATGGCACTAGCCATGTCAATTTCCAATCGAATAAGCCCTTTTTGAAGTCTTTACGAAAACACTTTCTATAAAATTCTTATATGCCCCATGAGTATAACTTACAACCCTTGCTCTGAGGGATTTGGAGAGTTTGTCATCACCAAAATCATAGTTTCCAGAACTTTCAACTACGTTGAAGAAAATGCCTATCTCAAAAATTTAATTGGATGTGTTAGGTGAAATGGTGGGCTTGAGAGGGGGGTTAGCTGCTTTCCAATCACTTTCAACTACTAAAAAGGTCACTAGCCTTTTCAATTTCCAATCAAATGAGCTTTTTTGAAGTTTTTACGACAACACGTTCTATGAAAAACTTATATTCCCAAAGGGCATAACTTATAACCCTTGGCCTGAGGGTTCTTTGTGGGCTATCACCCTCAAAAACCTAATTTCCAGAACTTTTAACTACGTTGAGCCAATGAATATCTCAAAATTTTGATTGCATGAGTTTGGGGAAATGGCGGGCATCAGAGGGTTTAGTTGACCTCCAATTACTTTCAACTATTAAAAAGGCCACTAGCCCTTTCAATTTCAAATTGCATGAGCTCTTTTTGAAGTTTCTAAGAAAACACTTTCTATAAAAAAACTTATATCCCCCAGGGCATAACTTACAGCCCTTGCCTTAAGGGGATGGGGGGGGGTGTTATGCTCAAAGACCCAATTTCCATAACTTTCAACTATGTTGAAAAAAATGGCTATCTCAAAATTTTGATTGGATGTGTTTGGGAAAATGGTTGGCGTGAGAGGGGGTTAGTTACCTTCCAATCACTTTTGACTCTTAAAAAGGGCACTAGTCCTTTCAAGTTTCAATCGAATGAGCCGTTTTTGAAGTTTCTACGAAAATGTTTTCTATAAAATCCTTATATGCCCCAGGGGATAACTTAAAACCCATGCCCTGAGGGCTATGGGGGTTTGTCACCCTTAAAGACCTAATTTCCAAAACTTTCAACTACGTTGATCAAAATGGCTTTCTAAAAATTTTGATTGAATGTGTTTGGGGAAAAGGTGGGCGTGAGAGAGGGTTAATTATCCTCCAATCACTTTCGACTCTTAAAAAGGGCACTAATCCTTTAAATTTCCAATCAAAGGAGCCCTTTTTTAAGTTTCTACGACAACGTTTTCTATAAAAACCTTATATTCCCCCAGGACATATCTTACAACCCTTGCCCTGAGTTGTCTGGCGAGGTTGTCCTCTTCAAAGACCTAATTTCCAGAATTTCCAACCACGTTGAACAAAATGGCTTTCTACAAATTTTGATTGAATGTGTTTGGGGAAAAGGTGGGCGTGAGAGAGGGGTTAGTTGCCCTCCGATTACTTTTGACTATTAAAAAGGGCAATAGCCCTCTCAATTTCCAATTGAAATATCTCTTTTTGAAGTTTTAGGACAGCACTTTCTATAAGACATTCTATGCCTCCAGGGCATAACTTACAACCTTAGCCGTGATGGCTGTGGGGGGTTGTCATACTCAAACACATAGTTTCCGGACCCTTCAACTACGTTCAACGAAATGGCTATTTAAAAATGTTGATCGGGAGTGTTTGGGGGAATGATGGGCATGGGGGGGAAGGGTATTCACCCTCCAATCGCTTTTGACTATTAATAAGGGAACTATCCCTGTCAATTCCCAATTGAATGAATCCTTTTTGAAGTTTCTACGACAACGTTGGCAAAGACCTAATTTCAAGAAATCTCAACTACGTCGAAGAAAATTTCTATCTTAAAATTTTGATTGGACGTGTACGGGAAAAAGGTAGGCGTGAGAGGGGCGTTAGATGCCCTCCAATCACTTCCGAATATTAAATAGGGCACTAGTCCTTTCAATTTCTAATCGAATGAGCTTTTCTTGAAGTTTCTACGACAACGCTTTCTATAAAACCTTATATGCCCCCAGGGCATAACTTAAAACCCTTGTGCTAAGGGCTGTGGGAGGGGGAGTGTCATCCTCAAAGACTTAGTTTCCGGACTTTTCAACTACGTTGCACAAACAGCTAACTTTAAATTTTTATTGGATGTTTTTGATGAAAAGGTGGGCGTGGGAGGGATGTTAGTTCTCCTACAATCACCTTTGACTATTAAAAAGGGCGCTAGCCCTTCAGAGTTTGAGGTCTAGGCTAGTCAAAACAATCAGTTTTGACTAGCGTATTTAAAAGGGCACTTGTCCTTTCAATTTCCAATTGAATGAGCCTTTTTTGAAGTATCTACGACAACATTTTCTATAAGAAACCCTAATATACCCCCAGGGAATAACTTACAACTATTGCCTTGAAGGCCATAGGGGGATGGGGGTTGTCATCCTCAAAAACTTGATTTCCAGAACTTTCTTCTACGTATAACAAAATGGCTATCTCAAAATTTTGATTGGATTTGTTAAGGGAAATGGTGGGCGTGAGAGGGGGGTTAGTTGCCCTCTAATGACTTTCGACTATTAAAAATGGCACTAGCCGTTTCAATTTCCAACCGAATAAACCCTTTTTGAAGTCTCTAAGAAAACACTTTCTATAAAATTTGTCATCATCAAAATCATAGTTTCCAGAACTTTCAACTACGTTCAAGAAAATGCCTATCTCAAAAATTTAATTGGATGTGTTAGGTGAAATTGTGGGCGTGAGAGGGGTGTTAGCTGCTTTCCAATCACTTTCAACTACAAAAAAGGTCACTAGCCCTTTCAATTTCCAATCAAATGAGCTTTTTTGAAGTTTCTACGACAACACGTTCTATGAAAACCTTATATTCCCAAAGGGCATAACTTATACCTCTTGGCCTGAGGGCTCTTAGTGGGTTATCACCCTCAAAAAACTAATTTCCAGAACTTTCAACTACGTTGAGCAAATGAATATCTCAAAATTTTGATTGCATGAGTTTGGGGAAATGGTGGGCATCAGAAAGGTTAGTTGACCTCCAATTACTTTCAACTATTAAAAAGGCCACTAGCCCTTTCAATTTCAAATCGCATGAGCTCTTTTTGAAGTTTCTACGAAAACACTTACTTATATCCCCCAGGGCATAACTTACAGCCCTTGCCTTGAGGGGATGGGGGGGGGGGGTGTCATCCTCAAAGACCTAATTTCCATAACTTCCAAACTATGTTGAAAAAAATGGCTATCTCAAAAATTTGATTGGATGTATTTGGGAAAATGGTTGGCGTGAGAGGGGGTTAGTTACCTTCCAATCACTTTTGACTGTTAAAAAGGGTACTAGTCCTTTCAAGTTCCAATCGAATGTGCCGTTTTTGAAGTTTCTACGACAACGTTTTCTATAAAAATCCTTATATGCCCCCAGGGGATAACTTAAAACCCTTGCCCTGAGATCTGGGGGGGGGGGGAAGGTTTGTCATCCTTAAAGACCTAATTTCCAAAACTTTCAACTACGTTGAACAAAATGGCTATCTAAAAATTTTTATTGAATTTGTTTGGGGAAAAAGTGGGCGTGAGAAAGGGGTTAGTTGCCCTCCAATCACTTTCGACTCTTAAAAAGGGCACTACTCCCTTGAATTTCAAATCAAATGAGCCCTTTTTTAAGTTTCTACGACAATGTTTTCTATAAGAACCGTATATGCCCCCAGGGCATAACTTACAACCCTTGCCCTGAGTGGTCTGGCAAGGTTGCCCTCTTCAAAGACCTAATTTCCAGAATTTTCAACCACGTTGAACAAAATGGCTATCTCAAATTTTTGATTGAATGTGTTTGGAGAAAAAGTGGGCGTGAGAAAGGGGTTAGTTGCCCTCCAATCACTTTCGACTATTAAAAAGGGCACTAGCCCTTTGAATTTCCAATCGAATGAGCCCTTTTTGAAGTTTCTACGACAACGCTTTCTATAAGAACCGTATATGCCCCCAGGGCATAACTTACAACCCTTGCCCTGAGGGCTCTGGGGAGAGTGTCCTTCTAAGAAACCTAATTATTATCTGGAAATTAAATACATTGAACAAAATGGCAATCTCAAATTTTTATTGGATGTGTTTGGGAAATAGTGGGCATGGAAGGGGTGTTAGTTGCCTTCCAATCACTTTCGACTATTAAAAAGGGCACTACCCATTCCAATTTTCAATTGAGTGAGCCCTTTTCAAAGTTTCTACGACAACTCCTTCGATACAAAGTGCCCTGGTCTAGAAAAAAAAAACATTTTGCCAACATCGGTCTTTACTTAGGCAGTGCTATTGCACTGTCTATGATTAGGTTCATTGACTATATCTGTTGGTATATGATCCATGGTAGTAATAATGTTCACATGCGCTTTATTTTCCATCAATTCATCTTTATATTCATTAGTGATATTGTCTGCCATTGTACTTTTATTTTGCCTGCGATTTCACAGTCTATTATCACATTGTTTTTAACACAGCTTTTCTCTTCGCTTGTATTTGATTACTAATACCAGAAAGATGACGATACGATTTATTAACGTGTAACGTGTTAAAAGAGCAATTAGCTAGAAGTTAATTAGCTCCTCTTCATCAAATATTATTGTTATGTTGGCATTCTCTTTGAGTGATGTCATGTCTGGATATCTCACTCTCGCATATCTACCATCAGCAATGTTACATGTTTTCGGTAGTCCATAGGAATTTAATCTTTCACTGTCATGACATCGCACACATATATTTCCAATGAGATCTTTACTAGTACTTGTTTCATAATTCAAATGTTTTTTTTTAGTCAGCATTCAACGCAACGATGACTTTATCATGTACTCACACTTTCTTCGAATATTTTATCTTCACTTTTTTTTTAATATGATGCAAATGTTTATCCTTCCAATGTACAAAAATACTGATTGAAAATATACGATAAACTATGTAGTGTTGACGAGCAGCCATAGAGTATCACTGGTAAAGCCGCATAAATAATAATAAAAAAAACAGATTAAAAAAGTTTTGTCCAGAAAAATTCTAATTAAAAAAAAAGTGTTACTACAAAAATTATTTTTCTAATAGTAAAAAATCACGACTAACATATCTATATCATTCTCATTTCGTATTTCAAAATACTAAATGTGAACTTTTTTATTTTAAGTATATTTCACGTCATTTTAAGACATGTAAAAAAAGTTGAAAATAATTTCCATGTTAAAAAATAAAAGTTAAAAAATGTTAAAAAAATAAAACTTAAAAAAAAAGTATTAAAAAACGGGAATAGGGCCCAAATGCTGGGGGAGAGGCACTGAGGACCTTGGAGGTTGGGGCATAGATGACTAATGGCTACCGTATCATTGCCTAAAGTGTATGTGATTTTGTAAGAAGAATTTATAGTAGCTTCAATAGTATGCCCACTATGAGCGTCGTCAAAACCATAGCCCCCTCACTACTTAACTTATAAGGATTGTTCTGGATTTCTAAGGAGTCTTCTGGATTTCTATATTAAAATTCTTTTCTAGGCACCTTTTAATACAATGAATTTAAAATTCCCGCGTTAAATTCACTTAATTTAGATTTTCTATGAAAATGTAAAATCGATTTCATCCAACCCAAATGAAAAATTTTTCAATTAACTCTTAATGGATTCACCTTGTCAATCATACTCATAAAGATATTTGAAAACGACAACAATTAAAATTCATAGATGAAAGGGCCCAGAAAATGTGACACTGACCCAATCTGTCAATAACCTTTAATCTGTCAATAATCTCTATCAATGGCTGATCCTATTGTATCAGAATTCGAACGCCTCTCTGTATGTAGGTCAAATTCCTGAAAGGAACAATATCTATGAATCCTCTTTAATGCATATTATTTCTGGACGGAGTCCAAAAGTCTGCCAAATAAGGGTGTAAAATCGGGAGTAATTAATACTACACTAGGCTACTTGTGCTGTCCTTGTTGTTTTGTTCCACTGAAAGAGATTTTCATTTTCTGCTCGAGCAAGTCTAGTCTGGGGAAGTTTGAGGAGTCTTAACCAAAACTTTGATGATTTGGGTGTATCTTTTCAATTTCAGGTTAAATATACCAAGATCATCTTTTAAAATACTAACGTATGTGTAGTATTCTGTAAGCCAAAAACTCAATTATAATATTGAAGTTGAAGGGTTTCTAGTTGCTTTGCCGGCTGATATCCCCATATTTCTGATCCGTAATGTAGGATAGGCATAATTTTAGTATTAAATATATATTTTTGGTGGCATTTCTTCCTTTCTTTCCCATTGTTGTAATATGACTCGTCCATTTTCTATTTCGACAAAGGATGAAATCTAAGTATTTGGCTTTTTCCTTCACTTCCAGCACTTTTCTGTTCAATAAAAATTGTGGCACTGATTCCAATGGTTTTTTGCTAAAAATCATGATTTGGGATTTCGTGACATTCACCTCTAGTTTCTTCTCTTGCAAATATTTTTCAAGGACATTCAAGAGAGTCTGCAAGTCAGTTTTTGTCTTTGCCTGTAATATAATGTTGTCTGCAAATAGTAGCATTGACATATTCCGATTTCCTGGTCGGAGAGTAGGTGCCCATCTTTGTCGGAAATACAGAACAATATCATTAATAAAACATAGCAAATAATTTTGGCGAAAGTGTACTTCCTTGGCGCATGCCCTTTTTCGAGAAAAATAGCTGAGATATTCCCTTCCTAACAACTTTTGCAAAACTTTTATTCAATGAATACATAGATAATAGACTTTGTATAAAAGGGATTGGTGGGCCTAGCTTTAACAAAACATTAAACAATAAAACATGATCTACACTATCAAATGCTGATTTCAAATCAATCAAAGCCAAATATAACTTTCCTTTACCTTTACAATATTTTTCTACGAGAGCTTTAATAACAAAAACTCTATCAACTGTAGAATAGCCTGGTCAAAACCTACCTTGTTCTTCTTGCAAGATTTTTTCTCTTCTATCCACATTCCCAGCCTATTTATAACTCTTTCTAGAACTTTTCCAGCCCTGTTTAGGAGGCTTATTGGTCTATAGTTATTATGTGTAGCGGGATTATATTTCTTATAAAGTGGGAAAATAAGCGAGGTTCTCCAGGTCATTGGCTTTCTTTAAAATTATGGCCTTCTTTAAAATTCAGAGGTTAAATAATGAGGCCAAAAAAGGTAAAAGAACAGTTCTAAATGATTTGAAGATCTTCATAGGAATTCCATCCGGCCCGGGAGCTGAATCACCTCGTATTTTGTTAAGTGAATCTTCAATTTCTCCTCGTTATAATCTTGACAAAACAAAATGAACATGTAATCTTCCTCGTTCAGTGGGAATGATGCTTGTTCACGGTTATCTAGACCTAATGCCTCCTGGAGATGTACGTTGCTATCCTGGGTATATTCTTGTAGTTGTTTGAAGTAATCGGGCTAAGTTTCGGGGGCGGGCGTCTCTGACTGTACGTCTTAATTCTACTCTAATATTTAAAAATTTGTAAAACACGTGCCGAAATAGTGAAAATTTGTAGAAAAAAAACATGAACATATACTAACTCTTCTGTAATCTTTGTTTCCTCCGGAGAAAAAAGTTCATTGTTACAGGCAAGGAGAAATTAAAAATAAAACCAATATCATTAAAACATACGAGTCAAAACGATGTTTTAATGCTTCATTTGTAGTTTTAGGCGGATTTTACCTAATATTTATTCTTAAGATCTACTCTAATTTAATTTATATATTTATATTGATTAAATATATGCATGAATAGATCTATATTTAATAAATAAGGCACGGATACAGAATAATTTGAGATCAAAATTGGAAGGGAAACTTCAGCTTGCTTAAGATTTAACCCTCATTTGACAGGTCAGGTCCAATTACAAATGGGAGCGAAAATCAAGTAGGCCAAATTTTTTAAGCAGCCAACAGGACTTCAACATGTGCTATCTGACATAATTACAGCTTGCCTCCTTAAGCTAAGCAATTTTAATCTGTTGGTCCATTCTGTTTTCTCGGAAGGAATAGCATAAGAATAATTCCTTACCCTCAAGCTGGCCACTCTTCTTCTGCTGTATCAAATAAAGGTAACATCACTCAAAAAGAATTCTCGATAATATTTTCTAAATTGTTATCTGAATCAAGTAATAGCTTGCTGACAAAATTGAATTAATTATAAATTAATAGATTAAAAAAAATTATTAACTCTGGACAAGATTGTGGATTATTTTCGTACACTTTTTGTACAACAAATAGAAAGTCAAGCTTTCCTGAGAATTCTTAGAGAGGCGGAGGGGTATTTGGCGGCACAACCATATTAAAAAGCCATAAAATTGAAGATATGATCCCAAAACCACATAATAAACCAATTCTTGACACTTCGAAGCCCTAAGCACAACTAAAAAACGAAGCTTGTGATCGAAAATCTCTTTGAAGACTTTGGTTTGACTATAGCTGTATGCTTATGAAGCTTAAGGTGAACCTAGGAGTTATCCTGTGGAAACAGGTGGGACTTAGAATCGGCTTTTACCTCTAAGAAATCCCTCCCCTTTTTTCCCTAGCCCTAATGTATTTTTCCCATAAGTATCAAGCAGATTGGAATACTTTCACGAAAAGGACGTAGAAGTGGGATTCTAGTCTGTAAATTGACTAGGAAATGTCAGTGGATACTATAAATAAAGTTAGTAATATTTTCTTGCCATTTTATTCGTATGTGCCACAAATGTGAAAAGACAATTTCACTAGAATTATCAAAAACTAGTAATGAGTATCTGTAATTTCTGTATAGAATGGCTTATGAACTAAAATGAGTGATGAAGGAAGGGAGAAAATCAAATAAGGAATACTTCGAGACTCTCTTAGAAATAAGAGAAATAGAACAAAAGAAGGCAGAAGCCTATAGGATAAGAGCAAAATGCGAGGAACAGATAAGGAATGAACAACTAACAACAATACTTATTTGCAAGGAGAAAAAGCTAGTAGAAAAAACTAATCTTAAAAGAGTTAAAGAGAAAATAGGGAAACAACTGAGAAAATGGAAGATGTCATGGTAGAAGTGAAATCCTTCTTCAAGAATGTATTTACAAGAGATACAGAAGAAGAAAAAGAGAGAGTGGACGAATTCTTTGGGAAGACTGAATATAATCAAGTGACAGAGGAAGAAAATAATATACTAACGACTAAATTAACAAAAGAAGGAATAAAAAAAGCTGCAATAGAGACGGATAACAATAAAACACCAAGACTTGATGGAATACCTTACGAATTTTATAACACACATGTCGAAGAAATCGCAGAACATCTGAGAGATATTTTTAATGAATTACTAAATAACAATGATATCAAGATGCATTGCTTAGGGATGATGAAATTTATGCCGAAAAAAGGTAGCCCTGAAGACCTCAACGACTGGAGGCCAGTCAATATCACAGATTGCGATTACAGAATTATGTCCAGAGTATTAGCAAACCGTCTAAAAAAGGTGCTACCATCCATACTAAGTGTACACCAAAGAGGAGGACTAGAAAACCGTAAAACAGCAGATGTATTGGCTAATAGAAGAGACGTAATAACATTAGCAGGAAGTCGAAAGGAAAAAAAGAAATTAAGTACAGGATAACGAGTTATGATATTAAAAAGTCCTTCGATAAAATAAGAAAAAAAAAAATCTAGTATGGATCATCAATTACTACGGTTTCCACGAGACATTCATAAAATGGATAAATAGGATAATTGAAAAAATAGTACAGGTAATTTGTGTGAATAGCGATGTTACGGGAGAATTTGAAGCAGAAACTGGAGCGCACCAAGGATGCCCGCTGAGTCTTTTACTGCTTGAAATATATTTTGACCCGTTACTTAAATATCTAGAAAAGGAAATAAATGGCATTATATTAGAAAATGTGGCAATGAAGTTGAACAGTTTTGTAGATGATCTACAACGTACACAAAAACTGAAGATGATTTCAAAGTGGCCGTTCAGTTCATAGTTGAATATTGTGACATCTTCAAGCTACAGCTCAACAGAAATAAGCGTGAAATGCTATCATTGGAGACGAAATAGTAAGGTGTGTGTGGGAATCCCAAGAAAGGGAAAAATTAAAATATTGGGTATGTTTTTTCAAGTTGGAGCCGAGCATAAAGTAAAAATTGGATAAATACAATATCGAAATTCAAAAATGCCTATAGACAAGGACATGGAAGAGGTCTGACGGTTCAACAGAAGGCCCAGTATATGAACACTGATGCATGCCCAGTTTTATGGTATCTGTCCTTTGTTTCACAACCCAAAAAGACACATCTAAAGCAAATTGTGAGCGCAATTTACCAGTACATATGGAATGAAAAATTTCTACCTAAATTGAAAACAGACAATATGTTCATACATAGGAATCATGGAGGCCTTCAGGTCATGCATGTGGAATGTAAGATGAAAGAACTTTTTATTAGGACAATGTTGGAACAAGTGATGAGGAAAAAAGAATCACCAACAAGTGCTTGGTATGAAACATGGAAAAGAAAAGAAAAAAATATCCTCAAAAATGTAATCAAGCGTTCGAAGAAATTTATGAAATAGAAAAATTAGGAATGTCTCTTGAAATAAGTTGGAAAATTGACAAACAAAAACTTAAGGAATATTATGAAAAAAAGAAGCAGCTTCTCCTACTAAAAATAATTGAAAATGGTAGTTATAGTGAAGAAGAGGTGAGAAAAAGTTTCATACAACTAGAAAGTTGCCTGTTGCCACCAAAAGTTAAAGAGAATATGTTTTTCTTTATGCATAATTTGTTACCAACAGAAGAGTCAAAAGTAAAGATGAATATGAGTGGTAGAAATGGACTTTGCTAGCTATGCGAGAAAAAACTAGAAACGCAATGTCGCGTAATTTTAGAATGTGAAAAACAAGAAACAAATGTAGCAGGACTGAGAAATTTATTGGCAAGTGTTACAGGTAAAACAGATGAACATAATTTAGAGAAAGCTGTATACCTAAAGTAGATGATGAGGCCTATATAAGGACAATAGTGTACATAGTATCGCTGTTTTATTATTAATTAAAAAAACTTTTTCCACAAAATATGTTTTTCAAAGAAAAATTAAAACCAAAAATGGTTTTAATTAAACCAAAAATGAGCAAAATAAAATCGAATAATCTACCAAGCGTGAAACTACCACAAATCAGCATCGATAAATAAATGAAACCCAAAACGAACAGATATTACAATAAATAACCGAGTCAAACTCAAAACGAGCAGAAATTAACAGGAGTAGGGCTCAAAACCCCTATGCCTTCCCAAGGCCAGAACATAATTTGCACTTTACTGAAAAAATATAAATCTTATTACTTTTATAACTTTAGTAGATCAAATAATATTAACATTTTATTATTAAATATTAGTATATATATATATTAAACTAACAATGCACATTCATTTGTATTTTTTTCAGTGAAGTGCAAACTATGTTCTGGCCTTGGGAAGGCATAGGTGTTTTGAGCCCCTGGAAAAAATGAATAATACATTGTACCCACATCGATCTTCACTGTAAAAATGTCAAGCCTACCATTCACTTTCGACAATTAGAAAGGGCACTAGCCCTTTCAATTTCCAATTGAATGAGCCTTTTTTGAAGTTTCTACGACAACATTTTCTATAAAAAAAAACTTATACGCCCCCAGGGCATAACTTACAGCCTTAGCCCTGAGAGCTCTGGGGGGAGTGCCATTCTCAAACACCTAATTTCAAGAACTTTCATCTACGTTGAACAAAAAGGCGATCTCAAAATTTCGATTGGGTGTGCTTAGGGAAATGGTGAGCTTGAAAGGGGGGGGGGGGAACAACAAAAGCACGAAGAACAATAGGGAAATCTTTTTGCAAGACAGTGCAGATAATTTGAATTAATATTTCGGCCCTATGTCCAAGGGCCGTCCTCAGCAAGACAAAAATATATAAAAGAAAAAATACTCACAACAACATGCGACCAATAAAACAAAAAATTAAATTTTTTTCCAAGAAGTCCTAGCATCTTTACTTCAGCGAAGTTCAACCAGGACTGATAAAAAGTAAGTTAAAACAAGGTGATTCAATGAGATGAAAGAAAAATAATTTAAAAACACTTTCTTATTGCTAATCCAGCCTTTTTGGCAGCTAACGTCAAAGTTCTTTTTGTGACCGGTTCTGTGTTAATGTCTATTGGTTTTTTTAAATATTTTTTAAGATCATTTTTAATTAAATTTGTGTATAGAGCATTTAGTGTATATTCCCCCAAGTCCCTATTTAAGGAAATATCATTATTAATCTTAAGTCTGATTTCAATCGATTCTCGGACTACCTGCTTTATGCCTAGGTCATCAAACAGTTCGTGGTAACTAACTGTATGTAAGGAGCGACCCGGCTCAATGGTAACCGAAAGTCTAAAAAACAGAATTTGATACCAATGGATAAATCAAAATAATCAGATTTTAATCTTGATTTCAAATATATAAGTTTCAACAAGTTCAATCTTACATGTCAAAAGTTACGCGCCTGAGAAAATTTGGCTTATTTTTGAAAAAAGGGAAAAAGACCCCATAAAAGTTATAGAACCTTAATGAAAATCACACCATCATATTCAGCGTATTAGAGAACCCTACTGTAGAGGTTTCAAGCTCCTATCTACAAAAATGTGGAATTTCCCATTTTTTGCCAGAAGAAAGATCACGGATGCGTGTTTATTTGTTTTTTTGTTTGTTTTTTTTCCCAGGGGTAATCGTATTGACCCAGTGGTCCTAGAATATCGTAGGAGGGCTCATTGGAACGGAAATTAAAAGTTCTAGTGCCTTACTTAAGTGATCAAAAAAATGGAGGGCAACTAGGCTCCCTCCCACGCTCGTTTTTTTCCCAGAGTCACCCAATTAAAATTTTGTGATAACCATTTTGTTCAGCATAGTCGAAAATCTAATAAATATGTCTTTTAGGATGACTTAATCCCCCGCAGTTCCCAGGGGAAGGGCTGCAAGTTATGAACTTTGCCCATTGCTTACATATTGTATTGGTTATTGGGAAGTATACAGACATTTTCAGGAAGGACTTTTTCTGGCGGGGGGGGGGGGGGGCTGGAGGAGGGGTTTACTCGGGAGAGCCTTCCCTGGAGGATGTTTCTTTTGAGTAAGGGACATTATTATGAAGGGGGCGCCGGATTTCCAAGCATTATTTAAAAAACGATCAGAAATTAAATTTTAAAAAAAAAACAAGTTTTTTCAACAGAAAGAAAGAAACAACATTACAACTTAAAACGAACAGAAATTATTACGTATATGAGGGGTTGGCCCCCAAGTCAATACCTCGCTCTTTACGCTACAGTTTTTTTTTAGTGCTTTCAAAAGAGCTATCTATTCTAATTAAACGGCTTTTGTGATTCGGGGGTTTGTGAATTAAACAAAATTTTAACTTTTAACGTAAAGAGCGTGGTATTGACTAAGGGGAGAACCCCCTCATATACGTAATAACATTTACGTAATAAAAAAAACAATGACAAAAAACAAGCGATACGGCTCAATAGTAATCGAAACTTTTAAAAACGGAATTTTGATGTCAATAAATGTATCAAAAGAATGGGCTTATAATGCTGATTCTAAATATATAAGTTTTATTAAGTTTAGTATTACTCATCAAAGGCTACGAGCCTGAGAAAATTTACCTGATTTTTTAAAGTGGGGGGAAACATCCCCTACAAGTGAAAGAATTTTAATGAAAATCACACTGTCAGATTCAGCGTTTCAGAAAACCCTATTACATAGGTTTCAAGCTCATATCTGCAAAAATCTGCAACTTTGTATTTTTTGCCAGAAGAAAAATATACGAATATAGAAGTTCGTTACGTATGTTAATTTGTAAATTACGTCAGAACCAAATTTAGAGACAGCCATTTAGCAAAAGAAAAGTAAATTTTTTATGTAAATTTTGTTTACATATTCAATGACGGTGAGCCAAAATAAAAGCTGCATTAACTAAAAAACTAGCAGAAATTAAATAAAAAAACAAGTTTTTTAAACTGAAAGTAAGGAGCGACATTAAAACTTAAAACGAACAGAAATTATTCCGTATATGGAAGGGGCTGTCCTCTCCTCAACGCCTCGCTCTTTACGCTAAAGTTTGACTTTCTCACAACTCTATTTTTGTTAAACAATAAAAAACTTTAGCGTAAAGAGCGAGGCGTTGAGGAGGGGACAGCCCCTTTCATATACGGAATAATTTCTGTTCGTTTTAAGTTTAAATGCCGCTCTTTACTTTCAGTTTAAATAACTTGTTTTTTTTATTTAATTGCTAATAAGGATGGATTCATCAAAAAGTATATTGTGGCTAGGATTTTCAAAAATATGGCTCCCTAATGCAGAATCAAATGAAACAGTGGAAATACTAGAATTTAGAGCTTTGACTATATCATCTTTATGCTGTTGTATGCGCTTTTCTAAATTCTGGTGTGTTCTACCTGCATAATATTTTCCACAATCACACAGTATTTGATAGACCCCTCTTTGGCGAGTAACTGGGGTTTTTATCTTTACTAGAATTTACAAAATTTATCATTTTAAAATTATTTGTGAATACTACATACAGATTATTTTTTGTGCCAACTTTTTAAGATTTGTAGGGATTTTTGGGATGTAGGAGAGGTAAATTATGTTTAAGGGCTTGTCATAAATCTCACATTGTAAACTATCATTAATTTTACGGGAATGTCTTTTCAGTCTACAGTTAATTACACTATTAATAAATAAAATAGGATACCCATTTCCAAAAAGTATTTCCTTGATAAAGTTTAATTCTGCATTGATGTGGGAATCAGAACAAATATTTAAGGAACGGTCGACGAGGGATATTACGACTGCTCTTTTAACTTGTGGGGAATGGGTCGATTTAAAATGCAAATATGTATTATTTTGTGTTGGTTTTCTATAAATAGTAAAATTGAGTTTACCGAAGCTACGAATAACTAACACATCTAGGAATGGGATTTTATTTGCGATTTCGATTTCTAAAGTAAACTGTAAATTTCTATCGTATGTATTAAGGGGATCTAAAAAACCCTTAAGGTCATTTTCCCCATAGTTCCAGAGTGAAATTACGTCATCCATGGAGCGTCCCCAAAAGATATGTTTAAAAAAATACGAATCTAATGCCCAATTTTCAATATTTTCCATACAAATACTCGCCAGTAACCCGGAGAGGGGCGCGCCCATCGCTAAGCCTTTAATTTGCTGATAAAAAGATTACGGAATTGGAAATACATTGAGTACTTGTTACAGAGTTTAACCAAGGTCATTAAGACTTCACAATCTATTCCTGCTGCTGATGTTTTATGGTCTACTAAAATTACACAAGCAAGGCTTTCCTTTAAGGCCCATAGTAGCTTGTACGGAAGCCCCTATATCCAATATTGGGAAATGGTTATATACAGCCTTTAAACCTTTGCTTTACTCTCAAAAATCATACATATGTAATTCGGTAGATTTAGTTGAAATATCTGAAAAGTTATTAGAAAATAAAATCAAAGAAAATTATCACTTAATAGAAGCTTCAGCAGCAGGAATAGATTATGAAGTCTTAATGACCTTGGTTAAACTCTGTAACAAGTACTCAAAGTATTTCCAATTCCGTAATTCTTTTTACAAGCAAATTAAAGGCTTATCGATGGGCGTGCCCCTCTCCGGGTTACTGGCGAATACTTATGTGGAACATATTGAAAATTGGGCATTAGATTCGTATTTTTTGAAACATATCTTTTGGGGACGTTACATGGATGACGTAATTTCACTCTGGAACTATGGGGAAAATGACCTTAAGGGTTTTTTAGATCCCCTTAATACATACGATAGAAATTTGCAGTTTACTTTAGAAGTAAACTCTATCAAGGACATACTTTTTGGAAATGGGTATCCTATTTTATTTATTAATAGTGTAATTAACTGTAGACTGAAAAGACATTCCCGTAAAATTAATGATTGTTTACCATGTGAGATTTCTGACAAGCCCTTAAACATAATTTACCTCTCCTACATCCCAAAAATCACTACAAATCTTAAAAAAGTTTGCACAAAAAATAATCTGTATGTAGTATTCACAAATAATTTTAAAATCATAAATTTTCTAAATTCTGGTAAAGATAAAACCCCAGTTACTCGCCAAAGAGGGGTCTATCAAATACTGTGTGATTGTGGAAAATATTATGTAGGTAGAACACACCAGAATTTAGGAAAACGCATACAACAGCATAAAGATGATATAGTCAAAGCTCTAAATTCTAATATTTCCACTGTTTCATTTGATTCTGCATTAGGGAGCCATATTTTTGAAAATCCTAGCCACAATATACTTTTTGATGAATGTGCTCTTATTAGCAATAACCTAGGCATTAAGCAGGTAGTCCGAGAATCAATTGAAATCAGACTTTAGATTAATAATAATAATTCCTTAAATAGGCACTTGGAGGAATATACACTAAATGCTCTATACGCAAATTTAATTAAAAATGATCTCACAAAACATCTTAAAAACCAATAGACATTAACACAGAACCGGTCACAGAAAGACCTTTGAGATTAGCTGCCAAAAAGGCTGGATTAGCAATAAGAACGTGTTTTTAAATTATTTTTCTTTCATCTCATTGAATCGCCTTGTTTTAACTTACTTTTTATCACTCCTGGTTGAACTTCGCTGAAGTAAGGATGCTAGGACTGCTTTGAAAAATTTTTAATTTTTGGTTTTATTGGTCGCATGTTGTTGTGAGTCTTTTTTTTATATATTTTTGTCTTTCTGAGGACGGCCCTTGGACATGGGCCGAAATATTCATTCAAATTATCTCCACCGTCTTGCAAAAAGATTTCCCTATTGTTCTACGTGCTTTTGTTGTTTGTTATGGAAAGGCAGTGTGGTCTTCGTCACTATTTTTGAAAGTGGGGGGGGCTAGTTGCCCTCTAATCACTTTCTACTATTGAAAAGGGAACTAGCCCTTTCAATTTCCTATCGAATGAGTCCTTTTTAAAGTCTCTACGAAAACGCTTTCTATACGAACCTTAAATGCCCCCAGGGTATAACCTACAACCCTTGCCCTGAGGGGTTTGGGGGGTTTGTCATCCTCAAAATGATAATTTCCAGAGCTTTCAACTACGTTGAACAAAATGGTTATCTCAAAATTTTAATTGAATGTGTTTGCGGAAATGGTTGGCGTGAGACGGGAATTAGTTGCTCTTCATTCACTTTCGACTATTAAAAAGGGCACTAGCCATTTCAGTTTCCAATCAAATGAGTCCTTTTTGACGTTTTTACGACAACAATTTTCATAAAAACCTTATATGCCCACAGGGTTTAACTGAAAACCCTTGCCCTGAGGGGTCTGAGGGGGTTGTCATCCTAAAAGACTTAATTTCCAGAACTTTTAACCACGTTGAACAAAATGAATATCTCAAAATTTTGATTGGATGTGGTTGGGGAAATGGTGGACGTGAGAGGGGGGATATTTGACCTCCAGTTACTTTCAACTATTAAGAAGGGCACTAGCCCTTTCAATTTTCAATCAAATGAGCCCTTTTTGAAGTTTTACGACTACACTTTCTATAAAAAAAACTCATATGGCCCCAGGGCATAACTTACAACCCTTTCCCTGAGGGCTGTGGGGGGTTGTCATCCTGAAAGACATAATTTCCAGAAGTTTGAACTACGTTGAAAAAAATGGCTATCTTAAAATTTTGATTGTATGCGTTTGGAAAAATGGAGAATTTGTAATCGAATGAGCTCTTTTCGAAGTTTCTAAGACGACTCCTTCGATACGAAGTGCCCTGGTCTAAGACCAAAAAAAAAATAATAATAACAATACATTGTGCCAACATCGTTCTTTACTTAGGCAGTACGATTGCGCTGCCTATGATTACACGTGGAAGCGAAAAGAAAAGCAGAAGGAAGATCATGACGTGATAACTTATGCAGAAACAGAGTGGAAAAGGATAAGGATTGTGAAGTTTAAGAAAATTGAGGACGTGTTTGGTATAAATTAGAAGTGAATAGTTTTTATGTTTTGGTGGGCAAGGATGTGTTCTTTAAAAAAAAATAATAATAATAATACCAAAAGGAGAGTTGAGCAAAAAATAAGGATTTAAGGGTTAAAGGATTTACTAAAAAAAAGGAATAAGTTGGGAACCAGCTTGAAAAGTAATCGTCACATTAATATTAATGCTAACAGCTATTAATGAATTGATTGATAAGGACCCCCAAGCAACGCCAGTAGTTTTGGCTTATTAATCATAAATTCTAATATTCATGAAAAGTAATCACTCGTACATGAGACTGGTGACCACTCTGGAAGTTTGAGCTGGAGGTAACAAATACAATGGTCTGAAAAGGTATGCCATCAAAAATGCACCTTTTGTCTTCTGCCAAACCATACATAGACCATAAACTTTTCAGAGGCAACGCTGTAGCGTTGGCTATAGTAAAGGCCATACGGCTCCAATGTTTTAATATTTTTTTTCCCCAGAGGCACTTCATACGGAAGGGGTCGTCGTAGAAACTTCAAAGGGGGCTCATTCGATTGGAAATCGAGAGTTCAAGTGTCCTTTTTATTAGTCGAAAATGATTGGAGGGCAACTAGCACCCCTCTCCCCCCCACGCCCATCATTCCCCCAAACACATCCAATCAAAATTTTGAGATAGCCATTTTGTTCAGCGTAGTTGATTTCCCGATAGAAAATATATTTTTGAGGAGGACACTCCCCCATAACCCTCAGGGCAAGAGTTTTAAGTTATGCCCTGGGGGCATATAAGGTTTTTATAGAAGGCGTTGTCGTAGAAACTTCAAAACAGGCTCATTCGATTGGAAGTTCAAAGGTCTAGTGCCCTTTTTAATAGTCGAAAGTGATTGGAGGGCAACTAGCCCCCCCCCCCAACGCCCATCATTTCCCCAAACACATCCAATCAAAATTTTGAGATAGCCATTTTGTTCAGCGTAGTTGATTTTCAGATAGAAAATATATTTTTGAGGAGGACACTCCCCCACAACCCTCAGGGCAAGGGTTTTAAGTTATGCCCTGGGGGCATATAAGGTTTTTTTATAGAAGGCGTTGTCGTAGAAACTTCAAAACAGGCTCATTCAATTAGAAATCCAAAGGGCTAGTGCCCTTTTTAATAGTAGAAAGTGATTGGAGGGGTTTCAAGTTATACCCTGGGGGCATATAAGGTTTTATAGAAGGCGGTGTCGTAGAAACTTCAAAAATTGGAAATTCAAAGGGCTAGTCCCTTTTTAATATTCGAAATTGATTTGAGAGCAACTAACCCCCCTCTCACGCCCACCTTTTCCCCAAACACATCCAATCAAAATTTTGAGACAGCCATTTTATTAAACGTAGTTTTAAGTTCTGGAAATTAGGTCTTTGAGGATGACAACTCCCCCACAGCCATCAGGGCAAGGGTTGTAAGTAATGCTCTGGGGGCATATAAGGTTTTGTATCGACAACATTGTCGTATAAACTTCAGAGAGGGCCCACTTGATTAGAATTGAAAGTTCTAGTTCACTTTTTAAGCGTCAAAACATATTGGAGGGTAACCAGCTTCCCTCCCCCTAAACCCTATTTTCCCAAATGCAACCAATAAAAATTTTAAGATAGCCATTTTGTTAAATATGGTTCAAAGATTATATAAAAATAAATTCTGGTGTTGACACAACCCACCAGGGCCCGGGGATAGGCGTTATAATTTATGCCCTAGGGGCATATATGGGCCTTATGGAAGGGAGGCTCGTATTAATTTCAAAGAGGTATCATTTGATTGGAAATTGAAAGTTTTAGTTCACTTTTTAAGAGTCAAAAGAGATTGGAGGGCACCTAGCCCCCCCCCCCCCTCCACTTCCTTTTTTCCTCGAACTCATCTGATAAGAACCTTGAGATAGCTTTTTTTTTAAATATTTCAAAGACCATATAAAGAAAAATCAGGGGTCAACACAGCCCTCCAGGGCCCGAGGGCAGGTGTTGTAAGTTATGTCCTTACGGAATATATGGTTCTTATTGAAGGGATACTCGTGAAAAAATTCAGAGATGGCTCATTTGATTCGAAATTGAAAGTTCTAGTTAAGTTTTTTCGAGTCAAAATATATTGGAGGGCAACTAGCCCCCCACGCCCCTTTTCCCCGATTGCATCCAATAAAAATTTTGAGATAGGCATTAAGTTAAAATTCTGAATAGTCAGATAACAAAACTCAGGTGTCGTCACAACCCCACAGGGCCCGGGGGCAGGCGTTGTAAGTTATGCCCTGGGGCATATATTTTTCGTATGAAAGGAATGCTCGTATAAACTTCAGAGAGGGATCATTTGATTGGATATTGAAATCCAGCCCTTTTTAAGAGTCAAAAGTGATCAGAGGGCAACTGGCCCCCCAAGCCCTTTTTCCCCAAATACATCTGATAAAAAATTTGAGGTAGCCATTTTGTTAAAAATAGTTCAAAGATCATATAACAAAACGGCTTTACATATGGTTATTTCGTTAAAAATAGTTCAAAGGTCAGATAAGAAAAACTTTTGTGTCGACACAACCCCCCAGGGCTGGGGCAGGCGTTGTAAGTATTGTTCTGGGGGGCATATATAGTTCTTATGAAAGGTATACTCGTATAAACTTCAAAGAGGGTTAATTTGAATGAAAATTAAAATTTGTAGTTTATTTTCTCAGAGTAAAAAAGATCGGAGGACAACTAGCCCCTCCCACCCTCCACGCTTTTGGGCGTATCGGATGGATAAACCCAGCCGATAAAAATTTCAAGTGACTATTTTGTTAAAAATAGTTCAACCATCAGATATTGAAACTCCAGGGTCAACACAACCTCCCAGGGCCGAGGGACAGGCATTGTAAGTTATACTCTGGGGATTTATATGGTTTTTATAGAAGGGATTCACGTATAAACTTCAGAGAGGGCTGATTTGATTGAAAATAGAAAGTTCTAGTTCACTTTTAAAGAGTCAAAAGAGACCGAAGCTTAATCTAGTCCCCCCACGCCCTTTTTCCCCAAACCCATCCGATAAAATTTTGAGATAGCAATTTTGTTAAAAATAGTTCAAACATCAGATAATAAAAACTCCGAGGTTGACACAAACCCATTTTTTCACTTTGATATTGTTGCTTTGATATCAGTTTTGATACTTTGATGAATATTTGATTTTTTTTTAAAGTTTTATTTTGAAATAAGGAATTTCAAAAAACTTGGAATTTTTTGCAATCAAAAACGAACAAAAATTAATTAGAAAAAACTTTCCGAAAAAATAAGTTTTTCAAAGAAAAGTAAAGGCCATTTTAAATTTAAGCTCAGCAGATACAAATACCTTTTAAAATTAAAACTCAAAACGACCAGAAGTTACTATTAAAGAATAATTGAAACCCAAAACGAACAGAAATTAAATAAACAATCATAGCAAAAACATACAACAAGTAATGATATAAATGAATAGATAGATCTTAAAGCGAGTAATGCTTCGATTGAATATGAAAAACAAGCTTAAGACGAAAAAAATATTTTCCTATTGAAGTACAAATGAAACTTAAAACGAACAGAAATTAAATAAACAATCAATGCAAACAAACATACAATAGATATTAATGTAAATTAATAAATAAATCTTAAAACGAGTGAAACTTAAATTGAATATGCAAATTAAGCTTGAAACAAAAAAAAAATCACCACAAACAAGAGTTTGGGTATGACCTCCTTCTCTCACTGTAAAAGTCTAAAACCTACTGCGTCATTGGCGCTTTACGGAAAACTATATGCGTCTTGAACAGTCTTGGAAAGTATTAACAACATCAAATTGAATATTTGATGTATAATGATATTAATTGTCGAAAGATCCATCAGTTCAAGAATTTATTTCGCTGGAATTGTATTTTTATTTTCAATGCTGTAAGAACTGAAAAAGAAAGTATTTGTAATATAATCCGTGTTCAGTTAAGCGCCAATGACGCAGTAGGCTTTTTGTTTTTATTTAAAGTTAAGAAAGGAGGCAGTATCCAATCACTTCTTTGTAGGGAAACTGTATTCGTCTTTAACAACTTTAAAAAGAGCGAATAAATTAAACTGAATATTTGATGTATAATGATATTAATTGCTGAAAGCTCATTAGTTCAAAATGTTACTATAATTTTAATGTTTATTTTCAGAGATAGTACGAAAGAAAATATTTGTCACAAAATTGGTTTTCATTAAAGCGCCAATGACGAAGTAGGTTTTAGACTTTTACAGTGAGAGAAGGAGGTCATACCCAAACTTTTGTTTGTGGTGATTTTTGTTTGTTTCAAGCTTAATTTGTATATTCAACTTAAGTTTCACTCGTTCTAAGATTTATTTATTAATTTACATTAATATCTATTGTATGTTTGTTTGCATTGATTGTTTATTTAATTTCTGTTCGTTTTAAGTTTCATTTGTACTTCAATAGGAAAATATCTTTTTCGTCTTAAGTTTGATTTTCATATTCAATGTAAGCATTACTCGCTTTAAGATTTATTTATTCATTTATATCATTACTTGTTGTATGTTTTTGCTATGATGGTTTATTTAATTTCTGGTCGTTTTGGGTTTCATTTATTCTTTAATAGTAATTTCTGGTCGTTTTGAGTTTGAATTTTAAATAGTATTTGTATCTGCTGAGCTTAAGTTGAAAATGGCCTTTACTTTTCTTTGAAAAACTTATTTTTTCGGAAAGTTTTTTTTTAATTAATTCCATAAAAAGATCGACAATTTTTCAAGCTTAAAACTACCATAAATCCCCATCAATAATAAAATGAAACCTAAAACGTTGCAAATATTACAATGAATAGTCAAGTCAAACTCAAAACAAGCAGATACTACCGCAAAAACGAGTAGGTCTAGCCCCCCTCCCCCTGTCCTTTCGAAAGACCAGAAAATAATCTGCGCTTAATTGAAAACGATCTTTATTTTGAGCTATGTGATTTATTTGTCACTACATGTAAAAAATCACCAAAAATTACCTTGAGTGTAGGACAAATAGTGATTGACTATCCCCTCCACATACCCTGAAAGTTTCAAATTTAGCTCCCTTATCTTTTTTTGAGATACCGCAAACACACCCTTTTGACAGCCTTAGATGCACATAGTGCATATTTAGTTAGTACAATTTCAGACTTAATATACTCTGACAATTTTAACTTAAGACCCTTGGCCGGTAAAAGAGATATCCCAGATATGCCCCATGGACAAACTGGATACACATAGTGTTTTTTAGTTTAGTTTAACATCCCGAAAATCATATACTTAAGGTCCAACCGAATACTCCGAGTTTTTCCAGAATTATTGTACAAACAAACTTTTGACAATATAAATACACGTAGTTTATGCTGATTTAGTTCTATATTCCCCTTAATTTTCCCTGAAATTTTCAACTTAATTCCCTATTTGTGCATCTGTTATGTTCATCTGTGCCATTTTGATAACCTGGATAAACGTGAGTAGTTGCAGCAGTAGTGATAGTAGTATTAGTAGCAGTAGTAGTACCAGTAGTTGTAGTAGTAATAGTAGTAGTAACAGTAGTAGTAATAATAGTAGTAGCGTGTAAATATAGTCTTTCGGTCAATTGTAATCTCCCTCATCATTCCCTGAAAGTTCCAACTGAATACCCTAAGGTATTCCTGAGGTACTATCTTTTGACAACTTGCATGCTCATACTGTGTTTTCATTTTGTTTAACACTCCCCTCAACATTTCCTGAAAGCTTCGCCTGAATGTCCATGGCCTTTTTGGACATCAAGGGTCAAATACGGTCCCTTTCCATATAACAAATACTATAAATAATAATCATTTATTTAAACCCTCTGTAACAAAAATTATAAAAATTCTGAAAAGAGGAGTAAGGGGAAGAGAGAAAAAAAGGGAAGAAAGACACACAAAACACACAGACTATAAAAAACAAAACTAGAAAAATACGAGAAATGAACAAAGAAAAATAAGAACAAACATAATCATAAAAAGTGTAAGAAATACAAACAATTCAACACTCTATAAAATATCTTTATTGGAAGGACATGACAAGTGAATGACCTAACTAATTAGCGATACTATTGGAAAGTTAGGAACTTTAATGTTCCTACGAAGGAAACGGTAATGAACACCTTCAATTTTATAAAGTATATTAAAAATGCTGAATATTAATGACATTCTGCTGCTCCTATACCACGAACAAAATCGTATAAAAAAAGCTTTGCAAGTTTAAAATAAACTGAATTTATGGATCTTTTTTCTTGACTGCAGAAAAAAGACCACACAGGGGCCAAAAAAAATATGCGGGCCAAAGAATGCGTTATAAAGATGGCCTAGTGTACGTCGGTCAAACTGACCTCTGACTCGGGCAAGTGCTCCATATGTCTTTCTAATTTTTTCTTTGAGACTATGGATTATGAGGTGTTTTGTATCACGAAGAGTTTTGCCTCAAGGAAAATCAAGATATACCAGACTTTTCTTCTGGAACTACAGTTTCATCTATATTAATAGAGAAAGGAAACTTTTCCAATAAACCAATCCAATAAACTTTTGCAGTCGTTTAATCTTGACGCAATAACACTATTAACGTCATTAGATAAATCGGGAACTTCATCGGGCTCAGTTATTACGAATCATGGAATAGACTTATCATCACTCAAATGAGAACAGAGTAAATCATATATATCACCCAGAAATTAAGCTGGTGGGTGGCTGCCCTTACGACCATCAAGTAGGTCAATGTTAAATTCACTTTTGCAAGTATTAATAGCGTCCTTTAAGGCTTCTTTGCTAAAGAATTTCGCATATTTCAAAATTTGGTCTCTTGCTATATTTTTCTTACTGGATCTTTGGAGAAAGTTCCATATAGGGCTGATAACCAATCGTACCTCTTTTTTCAATTACACTCCATGTTTAATATTTCAACCCCATACAATATTCAATAATTAACGTAATGGGTAATTCAATGCGAGTCAAAAACTCCCGCAAACCAAAGTCACTGGGAAAGGGTTTTGCAAGTAATCCAAGAATTTCACTTTATATGTTTTTTGTTTCAAAGGGCAACGTCATCAAGAAAGCGAAAATGAAACATAATCCGATTAGTTAGATGTTGACACCCTGAAAACTAGTTCAGAACTGAACTATACAAAGACTATACGTAAGCAATGGCTGAATTACATAATTTAAAGCCCTTGACCCAACGGCTGTGGGGGGCTGTCACCCCCAGAGGCATATTTATTGAACTTCCTAACGATACCGAACAAAATGGCTACCATAAAATTTTGATCCAAGGTCAATGGGGAAAAATGGACTTGGGAGGGGGGCCGGTTCCCCTCCACTCACTTTTAACTCTTAAAAAGGTCAGTAGAACTTCTGATTTCCAATCACATGAGGCACTTCCGAAGTTTCTGCGACAACGCCTTCCATAAGAAGTGTCTTGATGAAAAGACTAATCAATAAATAGTACAGTAATGCATAAATAATACAAATAATACAAGTCTCCTTCGCTCTGTATTTAGGCAGTGCTATTACGCTGCTTATGATAGCAGTTATCTCGATCGTCATTTAGTATAAGCTAATTCTAAAAATATGTCAAAATTATCTATAAAACTTACATGGATTTTGGGTATCTACTTCAGTTGGCTCGAAGCTTGGAAGAAAGAAATAAGCTAAGATTGTTTCAACACCAACAATCACTCCAAAAACAGCAAAGGGTAAGCTGAATCCTCCAATGTGATATAACATAGCACCTAAAGCCGGTCCAACAATCAAACCTACCCCATAGAAGGTTTCTAAGGACGCCTAAAACAAACTAAAGATTAGAAAATCACGTCAATTATCTTTATAGAACACCTGCAGTCATTCAAAAGGCATTATGAACAATTCTTAGAAAACTTATGGTTACAAACCGCGCCCTAAAGTAAGGCCCGATTGGTTAATTCAAAACCTCTTCTCTTATTATGTGACTTTCCAGATTTCTTTTTCTAAGAATACGCAAAATCCTCTTTTCTTACTTACAGAAAATGTGGAGGTATGGAGCTGTTGACCCAGAATTTTTTTCATTATATCTTACAAGTGTTAAAAAACAATCTTGTACAAACAACTGGTTTGTAATAACAGCGAATAAAAAAAACTTTCCATTTCCATTTTCTGTTTTCTGCTCTCCAATAGACCACATTTGTGATAAAGCACTTTTTCAATTACGGCACCAGAGAAGTAAACTGAAGAAAAAAAAACACATGAGCTACCATTACCAAAAAATTAACGTATCAAAGATGAGATACTAAAAGAAGATGAGAATAATATGACATTTTTTTCAGATAGGACATTTTTAAAATAATTTTAGAATAAAATAAAATAAAAATTGCCTTAAAAAGTGCAAGAACTTGATTTTATGAAAATTCATCCATTCAATATAAAAATATTGCCATTTAATTTTGGAAAGATGTCATTAATTCTTTCAACGTCATCTATGTTATGTTCAGTGTTATTGTGGCTAAGTTTATTTTTATGCTGAATATGAGATATTGTTGCAGAATTAATTTGAGGTAATTCGTAAGGTGCATTCAATTTTCTCTAGGAACAAGCAGAAGAGGGAAAGGAACCCACCACAAGTGCCGCATTGTACCCGCCGGTATTCATTTACCCATAAATTATTGGTAATAGGTGAGTGGGTCCTGACACTTCCCTTGCTCCTGTATTTTTTATTCAGTATCTATTCAAGGATCGACACAGCGTTGTGATGAAATATATCGCCAGAATTCTCTTTTACAGCCCCGTTCTGAACTTGTCCCTCTTAAGCAAGATCAAATGGCAATGCCACTGAATAGAACTGTACCAGTTAAGAGAGAAGCCAGACAAGGTGCAATTGCCTCACCTTGTTATTTCAATAGCTATGCTCTCGAAGCTCAGGACCAGTTTGAGATTTCTCGAGTTCTCTTTCGCCTCAATATTTTCTTAGTCTCTTATGCTGAAGACATTTTTAACATTAGCCGAACTTTGGACAAAATTTCTGAAATTTTCCAAAAACTGCAAGCAGAATATTTTAAATCTGGATTTGAATTTAACGCTGAAAAGTCCAACGTCGTACTTTTTAACTGGAAATGCCCACTTCCTCATGAAATTGTACTTGGGAATTTGAAGATCTGTCCGTCTCATTAGATCGTTTATCTTGGTATTCCCATTGGAAATACCATTTTTCACACTCATCATCTCACACAAGTCATTTAACGCCGCATATTAGCTTCCTATGCTTCCATAGTCTCTGCTAAGCTTGGTTTCAATCGCCAATATCTCGCAACGCTGTATAGCACTGTTGCTCTCCCCCAAATCCTCTACATTGCATCCTTCTGGAAGATTCTTACAAATGTTGATGAATTGGAAATCCGCTGCACTTTTTTCCGTTTCACAAAATAAAAAAGGTAAAAAAAAAAGAAGATAAATACTACGGCATGGGACTTTACAGTCTCTACTGGTGGTATTGATCTCCGTTTCTTGGCCCTTCAGCCAGGAAGTGCAATGGGGGGTTGAGAGCCAGCCATCCTGTGCTTTTGCACACCCTTCCTGTTAACCTTCCCCAGATTTCTCCAAGTACCCATTTAGAGCTTGGTCAACTCTGGCCGAGCTTAAAAAGTTACGCCACTGACATCCGTCCTGAACCAAATAATTGGGTACAGTAGGATTCAAACCCTCGCCTTCTCAGACAATGGATCGTAAATCCAGCGCACCAATCCACTCGGCTAGGATGGTATTTTCACAAAATACTTACTGAGATATCCAACGTGGCCACACAATTAAATGCTCATCAACCATCATCACATAGCAGATCCTATTATAGACGTTGCTAAACTTATGGAGAAACACAACCACAAGATTTCAAGACATGCTTGGAGCCAACTTCTTCAACTATAGCTACCTTGTCATATTTGTATAGTGATATTTTGCTTTTGTTTTTTTTTTCTCTTTGTAGTTCTCCGTCATTTTCTTTTTGCACAAAGAAAGGTTTTCAATAAAAAAAAATAATAATAATTATGAAGAATCATATGTCTGAATTTTTTACGCTCACCCTGGCTTCCGAAGCGAGGAAACAAGTCTTCTGGTTTCACCATCCTGGAGAAACTCAGCCCAAGAAAGTGGGTTCAAACGTGCTTATTGATAGTTTCTCATATTTTATTAATGATATGACAAAGTGCGACGCTGATGATGTTGGTCTGCCAGAAATTGTTATCGTTATCCCTAGTGAAGTAACCAATATTCCCAGCAATGCTTATTGTGCATTGAGTTGCCGTGTAAACTTATTTTGTCAGAAAAGAACTCTTCTGTCTGGTACAATCAGATGTCCTCCGTCGTCAGTGCATGACCGTTCTGTCTCTTCGAAACCGTCCTGGTGCAATTGAGATGTCAAAGTCAAGCCAATATCTCAATGCATCAGCTGTGCAAAAAACATTTTATAATATTGTTTAAGAAAGTGACTACGATGGTGGGAGATAACCAAAGAGCTTAATTAACCGACTTTCAGCCATTTTCCTCCTTACTCTAGTCACTTGAAAAAAGGATCTCAGTTGCAGATATTGATTTGGCAGTCACACTTTTACCCAACCAGGAAGAAGCTACAGATACTACTGCTCTTTAAGTATAGCTTCAAATTTTTGGTTCATTTTTTTCCAAGACGCTCATTGCCTTAGAAAAGTCCGAGTTGAAGGTCATCACCTGCAACATATGCAAAAGCAAGCTACTAATCTTTGGAAATATGTTGTAACTGTACCTGTTGCTGCTGCTGAAAGAATATCAGCAAACTAAAGAATCTGCTGAGAACGACCATGCTTGACTTTCGACTTTCATGTTCTTAGCTGTTGAGAAAAATTTATCGATATCAATGACTTACACAGGATTGTCCAGTGATTTTTTCTTTTGAATAAAAGATGGATTCAGATCTAATTGTTTTTTTTTGGTTATGTATTTTCACAAGGTATTCCGTTTTTGTCTTTTAAAAATTCCCGTAGATAAATACAAATGATAAAGACTATTTTCTGTCAATTTTTAAGTAATTATATAATATATCATCTTATAAATGTATAAGATTATGTATTATCGATAATATATACCATTATATATCCGCATCTTGAAATGATCTGGATACCAAACTTCTTCATCACAAATTCAAAATAGCACTATTTTATAGCAAATAGCACCATCTTACTGTAGCTCCATATTTCAGTACAATACATAAGGTCATAATCTACAGCGACAGGAATTTAGGTAGCATGGATGTGTAATGGTTGCCATCGACAGTAACAGTTCCTCTCATCATCTTGAATGAAATGAAGTCCAACAACGCTAATTTTTTTTTTGGTTATGTATTTACACAAGGTATTCCGTTTTTGTCTTTTAAAAATTCCCGTAGATAAATACAAATGATAAAAGACTATTTTCTGTCAATTTTTAAGTAATTATATAATATATCATCTTATAAATGTATAAGATTATATATTATCGATAATATATACGATTATATATCCGCATCTTGAAATGATCTGGATACCAAACTTCTTCTTCACAATTCCAAAATAGCATTACTTTATAGCAAATAGCACCATCTTACTGTAGCTCCATATTTCAGTACAATACATAAGGTCATAATCTACAGCGACAGGAATTTAGGTAGCATGGATGTGTAATGGTTGCCATCGACAGTAACAGTTCCTCCCATCATCTTGAATGAAATGAAGTCCAACAACGCTGACACGTCCCAAGGCACATCACATCGTGAGTTTTCCTGAATTCAATACCTCACCACGAACCGCTTGTGGTGAAATTCAGCCCATGTGGACTCATGATAGTCGGACCATGAAATTGAACGCATATTAATTCAAATATTTAGAACCCACCTATAATTACCCGTACTTGCAAACAAATATGAGTAAGCTAAATTCTTGCGACATTTTGACAAATGTTGACAAATTATTACAAAGACATGGCTCCGAACGTTTTCAGTAGACTGTGAACAAAAGAATATTTGGCTAGCCAGCAGCAGGTGTGTCGACATAACTTAAGCAATAAAACTCGCAAACTAAGCGGACCAAACTACACAGTGGGTATAGTACCCAGGATTGGGGTTGACATTTATTGTAGCAAACCGCGCATTGGGTGTAGCCCCTTGAGTTTCAGCCTGAAATGTGTGGTCTAAAAGTGGTTTTGTGAGTATATAATACAAGTAGATGTGAAGGCAAGAGGTGTATTGTCAAAATCATGGTAGGTAATTGGTAAATCATGTCAAAATCATGGTCTAAAAGTAGTTTTGTGAGTATATAATACAAGTAGACGTGAAGGCAAGAGGTGTATTGTCAAAATCATGGTAGGTAATTGGTAAATCATGTCAAAATCATGGTCTAAAAGTGGTTTTGTGAGTATATAATACAACTAGATGTGAAGGCAAGAGGTGTATTGTCAAAATCATGGTAGGTAATTGCTAAATCATGTCAAAATCATGGTCTAAAAGTGGTTTTGTGAGTATATAATACAAGTAGATGTGAAGGCAAGAGGTGTATTGTCAAAATCATGGTAGGTAATTGGTAAATCATGTCAAAATCATGGTCTAAAAGTGGTTTTGTGAGTATATAATACAAGTAGATGTGAAGGCAAGAGGTGTATTGTCAAAATCATGGTAGTTAATTGGTAAATCATGTCAAAATCATGGTCTAAAAGTGGTTTTGTGAGTATATAATAAAAGTAGATGTGAAGGCAAGAGGTATATTGTCAAAATCATGGTGGGTAATTGGTAAATCATGTCAAAATCATGGTCTAAAAGGGGTTTTGTGAGTATATAATACAAGTAGATGTGAAGGCAAGAGGTGTATTGTCAAAATCATGGTAGGTAATTGGTAAATCATGTCAAAATCATGGTCTAAAAGTGGTTTTGTGAGTATATAATACAAGTAGATGTGAAGGCAAGAGGTGTATTGTCAAAATCATGGTAGGTAATTGGTAAATCATGTCAAAATCATGGTCTAAAAGTGGTTTTGTGAGTATATAATACAAGTAGATGTGAAGGCAAGAGGTGTATTGTCAAAATCATGGTAGGTCAATGGTAAATCATGTCAAAATCATGGTCTAAAAGTGGATTTGTGAGTATATAATACACGTAGATGTGAAGGCAAGAGGTGTATTGTCAAAATCATGGTAGGTAATTGGTAAATCATGTCAAAATCATGGTCTAAAAGTGGTTTTGTGAGTATATAATTCAAGTAGATGTGAAGGCAAGCGGTGTATTGTCAAAATCATGGTAGGTCATTGGTAAATCATGTCAAAATCATGGTCTAAAAGTGGATTTGTGAGTATATAATACAAGTAGATGTGAAGGCAAGAGGTGTATTGTCAAAATCATGGTAGGTCATTGGTAAATCATGTCAAAATCATGGTCTAAAAGTGGTTTTGTGAGTATATAATACAAGTAGATGTGAAGGCAAGAGGTGTATTGTCAAAATCATGGTAGGTAATTGGTAAATCGTGTCAAAATCATGGTCTAAAAGTGGTTTTGTGAGTATATAATACAAGTAGATGTGAAGGCAAGAGGTGTATTGTCAAAATCATGGTAGGTAATTGGTAAATCATGTCAAAATCATGGTCTAAAAGTGGTTTTGTGAGTATATAATACAAGTAGATGTGAAGCCAAGAGATGTATTGTCAAAATCATGGTAGGTAGTGACTAATATGGACAAGCTCTAATGAAGGGAGAAAGTTAACCATCATTTTAAACAAAATCTCTGTATCAACTTTTATAAGGAAAATGTTTGGGTTGATTTGCGGTGCCAGATGTTTTAACTTTAGCATGAGTTTTACCGATAATTTGTAAAAATACCAACAAGAGTGAGGCGCGTATTCAAAATCACAAGTGGTCATAGCCAGAAGAATGTCAAACAAAATGGGTTTACAGAGGTGAGCAAAACTTTTAGCACGCAGGAGCTTCTAGTTGCGTTGCAGAGCAGCACTACTGCAGATTAGTTCCAGTAAAATTTGTAATATTTCCAGTAGTTTTCCAAAAAAAAACGCCTTTTTCCACAATTCGCAAATGGTGTTAAAACTTAACTATCCTAACAGGGAAATTAAAATTTTTCAGAGCAATTGGGTATCATAATCCTGGAAAAATATCTTAAAATCTTGCCACAAATAGTAGTGTTTAATTTAGTTTTATACCTCCTCTAGTTGACCTCAAAAACTTAAAACCATTCCCAAAAAATCCTGTCTATGCTCTTTGACAACTGGGATATACTTACAGTCTTTTGATTTAGTTAAATTTTAAAAGCAGAATTAGTAATAAAAGAATAAAAGTTTGAACATAATACCGTCAGTTATTCTTGGGATATTGATTGATGAGATGTCTTATTGGTATCCAGCACAAACACAGTGCGTAATGATTTAATTTTAAAGCAACATTTAGTTTTCAAGCATAATGGGCAAATTGCAAAACTGTGGGGGGTTGACCTACCCAATAACCCTAGAGATATAGTTACTAGACCGTTCCGCTATACTGAAGCAAATGGCTGTCTTAATATTTTGTTTGGAAGTTTCTAGAAAATTATGAGCTAAAGATGAGGGTTGATTGCCTTCCAGTCACTTTTGACTCTTTAAAACGGTACTATTACTTTTAATTTCCAATCAAATTAGCTCCTTTAAAATATCAATGATATTACTAGCTATGATAGAGCAGCGCTGCCTATGATATTGCTTATATGCCCTTTTAATACCTGCATACCAGTAGTTTTTTGTTTGATCGAAACTTTTTTTTATTATCTCTCTGAGAACCGGAGAACAAATTTCCCAATGTGGTTCAATACCGCTCTCTAGGGCTATAATGAAAGAAAGGTTGAGGTGGTTAGGGCACGTTGTGCGGATGAACGATGACAGATTGCCGAAGATTGTTCTTTTCGGCCAACCATCTAGGGCTAAACGGAAAGCAGGTCGTCCCCGTCTGGGGTGGGAGGACGTCATAAAGAAAGATTTAAAGGAAATGGGAACTTCATGGGCGGGTGTAAAAAGGGAGGCTTTGAATAGATTGGGATGGAGGAGGAGCGTGCGTAGCTGTGTTGGCCTCAGGCGGCTTGGTGCTGCGGTGAGTTGTTAGTAGTAGTAGTTGTAGTAGTCTAGCTTTCTTGGCCATAATTCTGGAAAAGTCGATCTCGAATGCCAAATTCCAATTTTTTGGGCTCTTCTCTGAAATTTTTGATTTGATACATCTTAAGTTTTAAACGAGCAATGCTATAAAAAGTACACAAGATAACATGAACTTGCTTTCATAGAAATTGCTTCTTAAAACAAATTAATTTCGCCTGCTGACACGTAAATGGTTGGCGGTGTGCAGGTACCGATCTCCTAATTCACTGCCTTCGGCCGGGAGTGCAATGCGTGGTTGGGGGCAAATCATCCGGTGCTTCCCTTGTTTTCCCCCTATATTTCTCCAGATTACCATTTAGAGCTGGGTCAACTCTGGCTGAGCTTACAGTTACACTATTGACCCCCGTTCCAAACCAATTAACCTGCGACACCAGGACTCAAGCCCCCAGTTCTCAGGATTTCAGAATTTCTCATGATTTCTTTGTTCACTTATAAATAATTTTCAAAGTCGTCACGACACATTGAGTTTTTGATGTCCCAGACGTAACTTATTTCTAGACTAGGTAGTTTTATTTTCCAACGTGGGTAGACAGACCTTCATCTTCTAGGAACTAGAAGCTACATCAATTTTCCAGAAATAAAATTCCTTCTGTGACTTCTTTTATTTTTACGTTTTGATTCTCCAAATTCCCTACATCTTGTCTGTGCAAAATACCTAGCTTCGAAGCCCAGCTTTAAAAATCACTTAACTTTGAGTACTGATTTAACTTCATATTATATTTTTGACAATTTAAGCAAGCTTTCCGTATCTCTTACAAATTTTAGGGTAACAACACTGAAAATCCTGATTTCAAAACAGAAGTTCCGATCTTTTAATTTTTTTTGTAAAATTTGCAATTTTGATGTCTATTGTACTTGAGACGTTTAATGCCATGAAAAGTAAACAAGAAGACCAATTTCATATCTGAAAATGAACCGTACACTATGAAATAAAAGTTTGCACAATCAACAATTTCAGGGATGTTCATTGACCGCAGTAAATAGAACACAGTCTTAATACATGCAAATACAAAAACAATGCAGATGCACGATTTGATAGTTGCTTTGTACGCACAGATCTTATTTCAGAAGTTCTCTAATTCCACGTTGCCCTTGCAAACAATAGCGTACAATAATTATAATGTATCTCGAAAACGTGATAGGGGAGCATACAAATAAATTTCTCGTGAGATATAGTTGCATTTATTGCTCCGCAACAATGACTCATGGTACACAGTTGCTGCAACACTCGACGGGGCATTGGCACTGGAGGTCTAGCTAGTTATGTAAACCCATAGATTATTTCAACTCGTAGCAGCGTTGACAGTCTTAGAAGATTTACTGAGAAGTGACGGAACTGTTAGTGGGAAGCTGATGATTAATCACGAGCTAATGTATTCCCCTAGCTCCTAACGGTAGCTGCTCATTGAGCCCTTGGACATCTCTACCTACTCTTTAATTTGGCAACAGACAGTTATATATAACTAGCCTATGCAATTATTACAAACAGCAATTGGATTCCCATGCTTAAATTTCTCCAAATGTAGATCAAAGCAACATAACTTAAACAGACACGCTACCAACATGACTTACGTCAGATAGTGTTGGTCTTCTCCCACCTAGGTGGGCTTTCATGTGTCACTGATTTTGTATGACTTAGCCAAGGTGTAGCTTAATCAGATCCGTTAGAAATAAACATAAATAGCGGTTCTGTGCTTTCCTTATTTTCTTAGCTGATGCTGAGTGGTGAGCACGCTAGACTTGAAATCCTTTGTCCTTGAGTACGGGGGTTCGATTCCTGGTGTCGCTGATTCTTTCCTTTGGAACGGGGGTCACTGGCGTGACCCTGTAAGCTCAGACAGAGTAGACCGAGCTCTAACTGGGTACCTGGAGAATCTGGGGAAAGTAAACAGAAAGGGTTTACGGAAGCAAAGGATGGATAGCCCCCAGCCCCCATTGCACTTCTTGGCTGAAGGGTCTTGAAACGGAAATCAGCAACACTGGTAGGGCATGAAAAGTCCAATACCGCACTCTTTTACCATTACCTTAGTTCGTGATACGTCAATGACGTATTTTCGTGCTTTCAAGGTAGTTGATTGTCTTGAGTGCTTGTTCGTTTTGTCACATTAGAATAATAAGTAAAACACTATGTACATTTTCGTAGTTTATAGTATTTTGTAGATAACCTAATGATATACTTACAAACACCGTAGCAACTGTATTAGGAAATTCCGCAGCCAGGTAAGAAAAACTTGCAGTTAAATAACCAGCACTGCCAATAGCTTCAATTATTCTAATAGCAAAAGACAGGCCAATAAAACTGATATGCCCATTCACCAGGTCCAGTGAACTATAAAAAAAATACAAGTAAAAAAGTAGGAAAATCTATTCGAGATTGTTGCGTTAAACATCGTGAAACGAGGTTTCCTGAATTCCCCCGAAAAGAAATTGAGTTCTCCGAGATCAGCCCAAAAGAATCACTAAAAATTTGGGAAGCTCCAGAAAATTTTGGGATATTGGTCAACCCATCTTCAGGGGTTGTGTACATACAATTTTGATACGTAAGGTTTTAATTGAATCTGGTGAACGTTTGCATATTAATCGAAAAAAATTTTTTTCTATACTAATGTATAAGAATCACATATTCCCCAAACCAACTGCACAAAAATCTGATTGTTTTATTGAACATGCGGTTTCGTTGCACATATTATGAAATACGTCGAACACACGATATAATTAAACTAATATAGTAGAATTTTCACAACTCACTCTGACATTGTGTTAAATAAAAACACTGTTTTTTTTAACAGAAAGTAAAGAGCAGCATTCAAACTTAAACGAACAGAAATTATTCCGTATATGAGGGGAACTGCTTCTCCTCAATCCCATGCTCTTTACGCTAAATTCTGAAAGTTGAATTCATTTTTAAAGAATTGGAAAAAAGTCAAACTTTAGAGTAAAGAGCAAGGGATTGAATAGGGGGCAACCCCTCTCATTTACAGAATAATTTCTGTTCGTTTTCGGTTTTAATGTTGCTCCTTAATTTCAGTTGACTTTTACAATAATATGGAACAATCATTGTTCCATATCATTATCCATATGTTCATATGTTCATATGTTCCATATCCATATCATATGTGAACAATCATATGTTCCATATCCATTTCATCCATATAAAATATATACAATGATATGGAACAAGAAAAATCGTGTAAAAGCGATAATAGACAAAGGCATACACGTCGTAAGTGGACTGGGGGGGTGGAGGTCTTTAGAATCTCAGAGTCAGGGGGCCCTCCCCCCAAAAAAAAATTGTAAAATTTATCATCCTATTTTGTAGGGTATGTCAAAACAGCAAAGCTTCGTCGAATCTCAGTATTTTTCTATAACAGTTTTAAATAAAATGACCACAAATAGGGCACAATATTATTTCTAAAAAATCAACATAATCCAAAAGGCTATATGGAGAAGCTGGTTGGACTAGAAAGTGCAAATTTATGAAAATGTTAGCAGGACAATGATACGCCAAAAGCAGTCACTGTTGTTGATATATATTTTTATTTTTAGGAGGCAAGGTAATCCAGAAGAATCTATCCCTCTTATTGCCACAGGCAACACTCAGTGCAGAGATGAGTCAGAGGCTTCAGGAAGTAGTACACCTCAGTCATCGTCTCCGCCCCTGACGAATTGACATTTATCTGACGGAATAGACATCTCAATGGTTCCTAGCGTCAACTGCATTGTGAACATGTCCCATTTTGTTGACGAGCTTACTGAAGTTATACTTCACAGATTCAAGTGCGGAAACCTAAATTCCAATGTGTTTATAACCAAAGCGTCGTCCATTGGACTCAGAACCAGCTTAGTCGCGGAATGTGGTGCCTGCAAGTGGAAAAAAAATCGTAAAAAACGAACCTGATTCTCCCACAACAAGTGTAAAAGACTATTTGACAACCTTTACAGACAGCAAGCCTAAAGGAACAGCAGAGCGCTATACCAATGTACGAGGAGATATGAACTTTAAGGCTGTGTGGGGTGTTATGGGGACAGGTGGAGGCTACGCCACCCTATCTGAAATATTGGGTGCCTTAGGCATCTGCCCTATGTCAAAAAAGACATTCATGAAAACTGAATCGACAATTGGCACGGTATGGATGGAAACGTTGACGGAAATCTTACAGCAGAACGGAGAGGAGTCACTGAAAATGGCAATTCACGAAGACAGGTTTTTGAATAGTTCCTATTAGACTACAGTAGTGTGTGACGGGGGACGGAATAAACGCAGCAAGGGTCATGACTACACAGCCAAAGGATGTGTAGGGGTCATTATTGACGCTTTCACTAAAAAACTCTTATATGTGGGGATACAAAATAAATATTGTTATATTTGCTTCAGAGCTGTGAAAAAGGGGGAAAATCCCGTCAGTCATGCATGCTTCATGAACTATAAGGATCCGTCTAAAAGTATGGAGACAGACATTCTTGTTGAAGGGTTTCGCATTAGTGAAGAGATACACGGGTTACAATATCTTCGGTACATTGGTGACGGAGATTCTAATGTTTTTTATAGACTAAAGCAAAGTGTCCCGTATGGCTCGTTTATTGAAAAAGAAAAATGTGCGAATCATGTTACAAAAAACTATACGAAATACCTCCACGGCCTTGTCAAAGCAAAAAAAGGAATATATACTAAAGGTTTACCAAATAAAATGATCCAAAAACTTACAAAAAACCTTCGGGGAGCAATAAAGAAAAACTCAGAAGACCAAGGTACAGCTGAGAAGCTGAGAGACCTGCTCCGAAGAGGCCCCGAGCATGTTTTCGGGAATCATTCAAAATATGATGATGCTTGTCCAAAGAAAGCTGGATTACCCGAAGGGAGCTTAGTAGAGGATAGATGGAGAAGCGTACCCAAAGAAGTTTTTCAAGACATAAAAGCTGGTATTGAAATCGTCTGCCGGAAAGCAGACATGCTCCGCATGGATTCGACAACCAATCTTGCAGAGAACTATATGTCTGTTGCCGTGAAGTTTTGCGGTGGAAAGCAAATTAGCCGCTGAAAACGCTGGGCATACCATGCACGTATAAATGGAGCAAGTCTTTCATATTCAATGGGTCCTAAATGGCATAGCCATACCTGGAAAAAAGCTTTTGGCTCTAGCCCAGCCAAACTAATGAAGCAATACTGCGAGAAGACCAGCAGACTTCGAACGCAGTCGAGAAGAAACTTAAAGCAATACTATGTTTCAATGGGTGGTAGATATCAGGCTAAAAGGAAAAATAATCAAAGCTTTTCTGGAGTTCTTGATTATGGGCCCAAGTGCAACAGACCTGATATGAGACCAGAGGAGCTGGAAGCTGCCAAGGTCACATATACGAAAACTTTTCTGAACTACGATCAATCTACTTTGCAGCAGATCTATGAGAAGACAAAAGGGCAATCTTCCAATGAACAATGGATTTATGAAAGAAGCAAATAAATCACAAGTGCTTTTTTTCATCGGATAACTTCTCGGAAAGAAATCACTAAAACAGGCCCCATTGTAAGAGACATCCGGATCGGCGGCAACAATTATCGCTCGTCTGAAATGATAAAGGGAAATGAATTAGAAGAAGTAGCTCTTACATTTTACGAAAAAAAATTGGCCAGCCGATTACTAAAGGTAATAACATTGGACTTTTAGTCCACCCAACGTGCCAATATCTCGCTGCGTCTTTGGACGGAATGTTGCCCGATGGAACACCAATTGAAGTAAAGACAGTACATAACATACCACAAGGGAAAACTATAGAGGATGGAGCTCGTATCAAAGGCCTAATAAAGGGATTCTTCCTTCAGATAACTAGTTCAGGAATCAAGCTAAAAGAAAACCACAAATACTACAGCCAAATTCAGGGCCAGCTAGAGATCACTAATCAAGAGCTATGTCATCTGCTGGTCTACAATAATCAAGAAGACTGGAAAATAATAATAGTTGAACGATCAAGGCAGTACTGGGCAAAAGTATTTCCGAAACTTGAGCGTTTTTGGAAGGATTGCTTGTTGCCTGAAATAGTTGATTTAAGAATGGAAAGGAGCCTAAAAATAAGAGAGCCAGCATATGTCACAATGGCCATAGATAAAAAAACAAACAGTCATTTCTAGTCGTAATAAAAAACGAGCATCAAATTCTGAAGAGGCAAGCAGTAAAAAACGGAAGACTGACAAAGATTTGTCAGAAAAAAAAGATTTTTCGCTGATTGATTGGTCGGAATTGGACAATGAGCAATAGTTTAATATTTTAATTTGTTAGTGTAAAAGAATAGCGAGCAGCTTCTACTTTCGTGTTTGATCCGATTTCGACATCTTGAAGCTTTTTCTTTTGCTTTGCATAGTTTTTGCGAATAACGATCTGCCACGTCCTTACTTGTGGGTAGGGTTGCCGTCCCTTGTGGTTTCTCACTATTTCTAGTAATTTTTCTATTGCTTAATGATTTTTTGGGCTAGTGATTTTAAGTGATTTTTCCTAAAACGTGATTTTTTCCCAAAGCTTGTGATTTTTTATGATTTAGCAAGTAAATTCTTGCGAATAAATCACCCAGGAAGCGAATTATTGAAAGCTAAAGGGATGCTTTAGTGAAAGCTCTTTATGAAAAAAGCTCTTTTTATGGAACATTTCAATTGCTTTTGTTGCTTTATTTTTATTAGCATTGTTATTAGGAAAACTAGGTTACAGCTTAGATATTTAAAAAACCTAACGGATGTCATTTCAGGACCAAGGTTTGTTTGCTCCAGTATAAAGGTGTATATTTATTTAGCAGATAGGCCTACAAGAAGAAAAAGTCTGACAATAATGAAAAAATGAAAAAATAAATGTAAAAAATCTCCTTTCCTGGCAAAAATAGCTTAGAGGAACAGCTAAACAGCTAACAAGCTGTTCGAACAGTCAGCGTACACCAAAAATCTATGGAAACAACCCCTCAGCTGAGTGAAAATATACAAATCTCTTTTGTCTCAGAGCAGTTCCTCACCTAACACAAAGCACCGTGGGTGCTAATGGTATACTTCCAAGGTCGCTGGTTAAAAAAGATGTCCTTATTTTTAAACAATAGAATTTATTCTGAACAAGTAATGTGTCTTCTTTTTTGGTGTACTCTATCTTTGAGCCTATCGGCTTTTTGTTGGATTAAAAATATAATTATCATCACTAGTATTACTCTCTTCTAATAGATTCAGTTTCTGATACGCATTGTTTGCTACGATCAAGCGAGTACCCAGACCCCTTCATTCAAATCCTCGGTCTTAGGACAGAACCGTTATTGATAGATTTTTGATAGAAAATTTATTCATTTAAAATTTATCGCTGCTCCATGGCAAAGATGGTTCTAGACGTTTGACCTCCAAGAAAATAACCCCTGGGCCCCTCCTCCAATGAAAAATACATCCCCGCAAAAAAAATTAGTCCCAACAAATGCCCCCCAACCAGACAACTCCCCCCCCCCCCGCTGCAGAAAACTCCCCCGCGAATAATGTTCGTATGTTTCCCAATAGCAAATACTATCTGTAAGCAATGGACAAATTACAAAACTTAAAAAGGCGCTTGAACTTCTATAATGAGGTTCTATGATTTTATGTAGCTAGAAAGGGAGGGAGATACCTCAAAGGTATCTCCTCATCTTCCCGTTACCTCAAGGTAACGGGAAGATGAGGAGAGTGTGGAGGTAGGAATTGATGTATAATCCCCGAGGCCATAACGAGGATTTGTTTTGGGGTGAGGACGTATTTTTTTAGGGAGGGAGGGTACAAAAGGAACTTTAAAAAACGTATCAAATTTGAAATTGATATATACTCCCTTTTGATTTCTGGGAATATTTCTGGTCTATGCTTTTATTATGAATATAAAGAGTAACATTAAACCCCAAAATGAGCATAATCTATGTCGTATAGGAGATGGAGTGCCCTTCCTTATCCACACCTCCGCCTCATGATCGGAGAAACTTCAGAGGGTGCTCATTAGATTAGAAATTGAGAGTTCTAGTCTTGAGAGTATAAGTTTTTGAAACGTATTTACAACGCTATTTTATTAGGTGACCAGCAATTACCCCCCGGAAAATACCCCTCCCCCCACCATAAAATAACGCCTCGTAAAAATTACCCCCCGGCGGAAAATCTCCTCCCCCAGGAAAATAACCCCCTGTGGAAAATAAGGCTTTCCAAATTTGAGCATTTTATTCGAGTTTTAGCTTTTTAATTTCCTTAGGGAAAAGAAATTTTGGTACTTGTGTATTATGCGCCATTAACTCGAGTTTACACTATGTGTAAAACACGAGAAAAAACCGGTTTCTTCGTTACTTTATAAACAAATTTCGGCAATAGATTTGCACATAAGGAGGGGGGGAGTATAGCAGGTCTGTATCGAAAATGTGTTAGATGCAATTATTCTGCATATTACGAAGTAAGAATTGTTTTCTGACTTCAAACAATCCAAATACTTTGCCCCCCCCTTATGTGCAAATATATAGCCCAAATGGTACTTGTGTAGAATCTGGCTACACACGCGAGAAGGGAGCTCTCGTTAATGCTAGTGAAATAAAACAAAATAAGATGAAAATATAATAGTTCAGAAACAATACAACATCGCCTCGCAAAAATTAACCCCCGGCGGAAAATCCCCTCCCCCAAGAAAATAACCCCCTGTGGAAAATAAGGCTTTCCAAATTTGAGAATTTTATTCGAGTTTTAGTTTTTTAATTTCCGTAGGGGGAAGAAATTTTGGTACTTGTGTATTATGCGCCACTCACTCCAGTTTACACTATGTGTAAAACACGAGAACAAACCGGTTTCTTCGTTACTTTATAAACAAATTTCGGCAATAGATTTGCACATTATGGGGGGGGGAGGGTATAGCGGGTCTATATTGAAAATGTGTTAGATACAATTATTCTGCATATTACGAAGTAAGAATTGTTTTCTGACTTCAAACTATCCAAATACTTTGCCCCCCCCCCTTATGTGCAAATATATAGCCCAAATGGTACTTGTGTAGAATCTGGGTACACACGCGAGAAGGGACGCTTCGTTAATGCTAGTGAAATAAAACAAAATAAGATGAAAATATAATAGTTCAGAAACAAATTTTGGCTATATATTTGCATATTAGGGGGGGGGGGGGGGGTAAAGCATAGCATATATTAAATACGTAGGTACTTTTCAATTAGCTGGCACCCACGCGATAATGCGAAAATCAGATAGGATAAAAACCTGTTAGTCTGCACCACGCGAGACAGATACCCGGTACTAAAACAGGGGTACTAAAATAAAACAAAATAGGATCGAAATATAATGGTTTATAAACAAGATTATAAGATTTACAAATTACAATTATGCGCCCAAAACACTGTAATATAATGGGTACTGTCTTTGGCAGAACCCACTCTTTTTCTGTCTTTGGCAAATCCCAACTTGTAATTTTAACATCCATGTCCATTCAATCACTTATCTTTGCAGACAAACAGGTTTTTATCTGATCTTTGCATTATTGCGTGGGTACCAGCTAATTGAAAAGTACCAATATGTAACCTAGCCTAACATAGCTACCTTTTAGTCCCCCTAAACCCCAAAATACTAAAGTTTAAATCTTTGTAACGAAGATCTCACTATGCAGCAGAAACCTGTTTATCTACAGCGGCTTTGAGATTTCGATTCGGTCTTTCTTTTGTGTGTCTTTGTCTTGTCTTGCGCTAAGCTGAAAGAAACTAACGAAGAAACGGGTTTGTTCTCTAGTTTTACACAGCGTAAATCTGAGTGAGTGGCGCATAATACATAAGTGTCAAAATTCCTTCCCCCTACGGAAATTAAAAAAACAAAAACAACTCAAATAAAATTCTCAAATTTGAAAAGCCTAATTGTCCACGGGGGGGGGGCATCTTTCAGGTGCATTTTCCCCGGAAGTGGGGGGTGTCAACGCCTAGAACCATTTTATTAGTTATTCTTTTTTCCTTTTCAAATTATTGAAAACTTTCGGCCTTTTCAAGACAAGATATCTTGTCCAAGACAAGATTTGATATCTCCTCGAAGCTTGTCCTTTACCTGCTGGTTTGACAAGTGTCAATCCCCTGTATTATTACCTCTGACGACGAAGGTTTTTTTATTATTATACCGGCCTACCGGGTGTTTACTATTGAAGGGCAGTGATGCCAAACGTGGTACAAGTACCATTTTGGTACATTTCACCTCTACTGGTACAATTCAGTACAATCCCACAAAATATGGTACATTTTACAAAATTATGGTACAATGTGGTACAATTCAATATTTTTGTACCTGTTTATATTCATTCATCTACAAATAGTTTATGTCACCCTGATCTGTTCAGCATAGTCAAGATAAAAGACAGACAAGCAATCACCTATTTTCCTTTTTTCGTAAACAGATACTCCACTTCCGGCGTCCAAAGGTTGACAAAAACATCTTTCTGTGTATCTAGTCTTACAGATTGAAAATGGAGCTATAATGACAATTGGATTCGTGATGGTTGGGAATCTAGTGGAATAAAAACAAAAGCTAACCACCCAAGGTGAATCTCCTCAGTTTGAAAATTTTTATTAAGGAAAAAGGAGTCTGCTGAGAGAAATTAAAAGTAAGAATAAATTCAAAATAAGGCGATCTAGCTCAACTACATATATATATATATATATATATATATATATATATATATATATATATATATATATATATATATATATATATATATATCATCCTTTCATCCTAGGGTAGAACTAATGTAAATAGTAATATTTGTGGGTGGGGGCAATTGCGGGTGGGGCACTCGCTATTGAGTCAAGGTCTAAAGCTATGATATAGATATGATACATTAATAAACATATATTGTTGTAAGATATTAAATAATCGTCCCATTGTTTATATTTGAGTCTCTTAACTAAAATAGCTGCTGACCACTATGTTAGGTGAATGCTGTGAACTTAAGTGTCTCTTCTCTTCTAAATGAGATGACATATGGTTTCAGTCTGAATTTGATTACTCGGATTCTGCAACAGAAAAGGTGTCCTATTTCAGGCAAATTGCAGACTCGTATAAAAATTGGGCTGTACCTGTATCAGTGGTTAAATAAAAAAAAAAAAAGTTTTTTTCAACTGAAAGTAAGGAGCAACATTAAAACTTAAAACGAACAGAAATTATCATTGACAGCACAATCGCGCTGCCTAAGTAAAGAACGATGTTGGCACAATATATTATTATTTTTTTTTTCTTTAGACCAGGGCACTTCGTATCAAAGGAGTTCTCGTTGAAACTTTGAAAGGGCTCTTTTGATCGGAAATTGGAATGGCTAATGCCCTTTTTAATAGTGGGAAGTGATTGGGGGAGCAACTAGACCTCCTCCCACGCCCACCCTTTCATTTGCCCATTATGTTTAAAAACTAAATTTTGCCTTTAGATTAAATCAAAATGAACTGTGTCATACTAATTCCCAACAAGGCATCTCAGCAGTATCCCGAAAACCACTGAGGGTATTATGTTCAAACTTTCGGGGCTACTTGTGCTCTTAAAATTTAACCAAATCAAAATAGCGTAAGTGTATCCAAGCTATCAAGGAAATTAAACAGATTTTTTTGCGAGTGGTATCAAGTTTTCTATTTTAGGTCAATTAGAAGAGGTATGAAACTAAATTAAACACTACTATTTGTGTCCAGATTCTTAAAAGGGTGTATGTTGTTAAAAATTGCTGAAAATTTTTCTCCGGCACACAAAGTCTTCATTCAGTCTTCATTCAATCTTTGGACAGTTAACATCTAAAATAAAAAGTACATTTCACGGATTACCTGTTTACCTGTGATAAACCTGGACAAGGAGCCTATTGATTTTGGTGTGGAATGAAAGAAATATATTAAGGTAATATCTGATTACACAAGTAACGAATGACCTTGAAAAAACTTTACCTTTATTTTGAAGATTGTGATTATGCAATCATTCCGTGAATGATTTATCTCGTGAATGATTTATTTACACAAGTTACATCATTAAAAAATCAGTCTCTTGTGTTGCAGCATACGGAAAGAAAAAACAACATATTGTTTTGGAATGTGAGGACTGATTCATTGTCAGATGCAAAAAATACCATTAAAAAAGTGCTGAATGAGGGATTAGAAATAGAAGTGAAGAATATTCCTCCATTTTCAGTGGTACAAGAAGCGAGTAACTTCATCAAAATCAAAGTTACAGATTATAAAGACCGATATGGCATAATGAAAAATGCAAAGAAATTAAGAGGAAAAGACTTGCAGTTTGGAAAACCAGTTTTTATTAGTGATGATGTTAGTAGAGAGGTGCGCCAAATTAGAAAGGAATTGGTGGTGAAAAGAAAATATTTGAGGGAGAGAGGTGTTGAATGCTGGATACCACCCGTGGTGCCGCCGGTTCTTTCTATTAAATCTGGTGGTAACGTTGAAAAGGTTGAATGGTTCAAAGCTTAAAAAATGTAAATAGTGGTTTTGAGCTAGTTATTTATAGTGTTTGGAAATTATTTTTTTAAGAGGTTGTATGAAAAGTTTTCAATTACGAAGGTTATTAAATTTTGATTTGCTTATAAATGAATTTGTGAGCCATATTAAGCCCACTGAGTTTTATTTTGGGAGTTGATATGCGTATACATATCGACCGGTTTTTTTTTTGTTTTGTTTATTTTTTGTTTCTTATGTTTACTTTATTATGATAGGGATGTTGTAATATGTAGATGTTATTTGGGGAAAATATGGTTCTTTACTCCTCCTTTGACTTTCTCTTGCCCATATTTGATTTTTGATAATGGTTAATTTAACCAGTAGGTTAAGGGAACTTGAAAGGAGTCCACTGGATGTGTGTGGATTGATAGATGGTGTTCTGCATCGGGACTATGATGTAAGTGAGAATGTTGGATGTTTGGATTCCCGGTATGCTTTTTTGTGTGAGATGTGTGATTGGAAGAATATGAGAGAAATGAAAGTCTACAACATGAACTGTCAAGGGATAAACACATCATATGAGTTTCTTGATGAGCTATGTCTTAAAACAGAGCCGCATATCCTGGCCCTAACGGAAACCTGGCTTAAGGATTATAATTCTACTTTATTAGAAATAGAAGGTTATAATATGTACGTGCAAAATAGGGTACTACACCAACGTGGTGGTTTAGCTGTATATGTAAAAAGTGGTTTTAGTGCACAGATTAGGTCAGATTTAGCGGTTAATTATGAAATGAAATTTGAGTCTATAGTTCTTGATGTGAGTAATGCAAATAATAAGTTTATGGTTGTAGTAATTTATAGACCACCTTCAGGTAATGTTGAGGAGTTTATCGAACTGATGGATGATTTTTTGGGAAAGTTACCAAGTTCAAAAATACCATGTTTTATATGTGGGGATTTTAATATTGATTTAAATATGGTTGATAGAAATAGTAAGGTAAGACATTTTGTTAACACAATGTTAAGTTTTGGTTTTTATCCTGCAATTAACATATGCACACGAGTGACAGAAACTTCAGAGTCTATAATTGATAATATTTTCGTAAATATGAATTATTTATGCCCCACAGTAGTTATTAATAGTGCATCTGACCATTTTGGTGTTGCAATATCTGTACCTGGAATATTTAGTCCAAACCCCAAGAATAAAAGTGTGCCAAAGATGCCTTATATGGATGGAAATGTGCTTTTGAAGTTTCAGCGGAGGCTTAAAAGTGCAGATTTTGAGTTTCTTCAGGATAGTACAGGTATTGATACCAAATTTGGTAAATGGTATGAAAAAATAAAATTACTATTTCAAGAGTGTTTGGAATTTAAAGAGACAAAGCAAAGATATAAGTTGCCAATTAAACCTTGGATTACAAAAGGATTACTAGCCTCAATGGAAAAAAGGCAAGTGATGTATAAAAGGTGCGCGACTCAAGGTTCAGCATCTGATAAAGAACAATATAAAGAATTTAATAAAAAGTTAAAAAGTCTTTTAAGAAAGGCAAAAATTGATTACTTTGCACAGAAATTTAAAGATTATGAAGGAAGCCCGGCTAAAACTTGGCAGCTGATTAAGTCGGTAATAAGCCCAAAAAGTGAACCAATAACTCCTAGTAATTTGCCGCGGGAGTCGGATAGTGGTGTAGCCAATAACTTGTGTACCCACTTCTCAGAAGTAGGGCTAAAAATATCGACATCTGTGGAATGTATAAATGGTGATGGTACATAAGTAGTAAGGCATCTAGTACCACGAGCAGTGACTGCGTAATTTGTCTTACCTCTCGCCTGAGGCATGAATATACAGTGTAGTTTAACTGGTACATTGGGTTACCAGGGGCAGTTACCTATTACTATGAACCCTACATGGCTTGGCAGACAGGTTTTTCTAATGTGACACTCATTTTTTGGAGGTCAAACAGAGAGAGAGTGGCGGTCACACTAACTTGATTAGTAATTGGATTCAGATATACTACGAACGGACTTTTAGTCCTACATTCACGGGTTTCTGCAAAGTGTTATGGGCTTCATTGAAAAAATACCAGTTTAAAAAAAAAATAAATAAATAAAAAAAAATAAACATGTATCCATGATCTTTCTTCTGGCAAAAAAATACAAATTCCAATCAAAACTGGTCAAACGTGTTAATAAGCTGTAAGTTATAGCTATCTGATAACTCGTTCAGTATCGCATGTATTTTTAGCGGTATCAATGGTATTTCATTTGCGTAAAGCTAGGATTTCTGTTAAATAAATAATTCTTATATTTTTTCCGTTCAATTGAAAGCGAGGATTTCTGTTAAATAAATAATTGTTATACCTTTTAAAATAGCTTTACGGGGTTTGAGGGACTCTGTCGTTTTATTCCGTGTGATTTTTTCTTTACATGGTGTTCGTTCAAAAAAGCGAGGATTTCTGTTAAATAAATAATTCATATATTTTTTCCGTTCCATTGAAAGCGAGGATTTCTGTTAAATAAATAATTGTTATACCTTTTAAAATAGCTTTACGGGGTTTGAGGGGCTCTGTCGTTTTATTCCGTGTGATTTTTTCTTTACATGGTGTTCGTTCAAAAAGCGAGGATTTCTGTTAAATAAATAATTCTTATATTTTTTCCGTTCAATTGAAAACGAGGATTTCTGTTAAATAAATAATTGTTATACCTTTTAAAATAGCTTTACGGGGTTTGAGAGGCTCTGTCGTTTTATTCCGTGTGATTTTTTCTTTACATGGTGTTCGTTCAAAAAGCGAGGATTTCTGTTAAATAAATAATTCTTATATTTTTTTCCGTTCAATTGAAAGCGAGGATTTCTGTTAAATAAATAATTGTTATACCTTTTAAAATAGCTTTACGGAGTTTGAGGGACTCTGTCGTTTTATTCCATGTGATTTTTTCTTTACATAGTGTTTGTTCAAAAAGAGAGGATTTCTGTTAAATAAATAATTCTTATATTTTTTCCGTTCAATTGAAAACGAGGATTTTTGTTAAATAAATAATTGTTATACCTTTTAAAATAGCTTTACGGGGTTTGAGGGGCTCTGTCGTTTTATTCCGTGTGATTTTTTCAATACATGGTGTTCGTTCAAAAAGCGAGGATTTCTGTTAAATAAATAATTTTTATATTTTTTCCGTTCAATTGAAAGCGAGGATTTCTGTTAAATAAATAATTGTTATACCTTTTAAAAGAAAGCGAGGATTTCTGCTAAATAAATAATTGTTATACCTTTTAAAATAGCTTTACGGGGTTTGAGGGGCTCTGTCGTTTTATTCCGTGTGATTTTTTCAATACATGGTGTTCGTTCAAAAAGCGAGGATTTCTGTTAAATAAATAATTGTTATAGCGTTTAAAATAGCTTTACAGGGTTTGAGGGACTCTGTTGTTTTATTCCGTGTGATTTTTTCTTTACATGGTGTTCGTTCAAAAAGCGAGGATTTCTGTTAAATAAATAATTCTTATATTTTTTCCGTTCAATTGAAAGCGGGATTTCTGTTAAATAAATAATTGTTATACCTTTTAAAAGAAAGCGAGGATTTCTGCTAAATAAATAATTGTTATACCTTTTAAAATAGCTTTACGGGGTTTGAGGGGCTCTGTCGTTTTATTCCGTGTGATTTTTTCAATACATGGTGTTCGTTCAAAAAGCGAGGATTTCTGTTAAATAAATAATTGTTATAGCGTTTTAAAATAGCTTTACAGGGTTTGAGGGACTCTGTTGTTTTATTCCGTGTGATTTTTTCTTTACATGGTGTTCGTTCAAAAAGCGAGGATTTCTGTTAAATAAATAATTCTTATATTTTTTCCGTTCAATTGAAAACGAGGATTTCTGTTAAATAAATAATTGTTATACCTTTTAAAATAGCTTTACGGGGTTTGAGGGGCTCTGTCGTTTTATTCCGTGTGATTTTTTCTTTACATGGTGTTCGTTCAAAAAGCGAGGATTTCTGTTAAATAAATAATTGTTATATTTTTTCCGTTCAATTGAAAGCGAGGATTTCTGTTAAATAAATAATTGTTATACCTTTTAAAGAAGCGAGGATTCTGCTAATAAATATTGTTATACCTTTTAAAATAGCTTTACGGGGTTTGAGGGGCTCTGTCGTTTTATTCCGTGTGATTTTTTCAATACATGGTGTTCGTTCAAAAAGCGAGGATTTCTGTTAAATAAATAATTGTTATAGCGTTTAAAATAGCTTTACAGGGTTTGAGGGACTCTGTTGTTTTATTCCGTGTGATTTTTTCTTTACATTGTGTTCGTTCAAAAAGCGAGGATTTCTGTTAAATAAATAATTCTTACATTTTTTCCGTTCAATTGAAAACGAGGATTTCTGTTAAATAAATAATTGTTATACCTTTTAAAATAGCTTTACGGGGTTTGAGGGGCTCTGTCGTTTTATTCCGTGTGATTTTTTCTTTACATGGTGTTCGTTCAAAAAGCGAGGATTTCTGTTAAATAAATAATTCTTATATTTTTTCCGTTCAATTGAAAGCGAGGATTTCTGTTAATAAATAATTGTTATACCTTTAAAAGAAAGCGAGATTTCTGCTAAATAAATAATTGTTATACCTTTTAAAATAGCTTTACGGGGTTCGAGGGGCTCTGTCGTTTTATTCCGTGTGATTTTTTCAATACATGGTGTTCGTTCAAAAAGCGAGGATTTCTGTTAAATAAATAATTGTTATAGCGTTTAAAATAGCTTTACAGGGTTTGAGGGACTCTGTTGTTTTACTCCGTGTGATTTTTTCTTTACATTGTGTTCGTTCAAAAAGCGAGGATTTCTGTTAAATAAATAATTCTTATATTTTTTACGTTCAATTGAAAACGAGGATTTCTGTTAAATAAATAATTGTTATACCTTTTAAAATAGCTTTACGGGGTTTGAGGGGCTCTGTCGTTTTATTCCGTGTGATTTTTTCTTTACATGGTGTTCGTTCAAAAAGCGAGGAATTCTGTTAAATAAATAATTCTTATATTTTTTCCGTTCAATTGAAAACGAGGATTTCTGTTAAATAAATAATTGTTATACCTTTTAAAATAGCTTTACGGGTTTGAGGGGGTCTGTCGTTTTATTCCGTGTGATTTTTTCTTTACATGGTGTTCGTTCAAAAAGCGAGGATTTCTGTTAAATAAATAATTCTTATATTTTTTTATTCCGTGTGATTTTTTCTTTACATGGTGTTCGTTCAAAAAGCGAGGATTTCTGTTAAATAAATAATTGTTATAGCGTTTAAAATAGCTTTACAGGGTTTGAGGGACTCTGTTGTTTTATTCCGTGTGATTTTTTCTTTACATGGTGTTCGTTCAAAAAGCGAGGATTTCTGTTAAATAAATAATTCTTATATTTTTTCCGTTCAATTGAAAACGAGGATTTCTGTTAAATAAATAATTGTTATACCTTTTAAAATAGCTTTACGGGGTTTGAGGGGCTCTGTCGTTTTATTCCGTGTGATTTTTTCTTTACATGGTGTTCGTTCAAAAAGCGAGGATTTCTGTTAAATAAATAATTCTTTTATTTTTTTCCGTTCAATTGAAAGCGATGATTTCTGTTAAATAAATAATTGTTATACCTTTTAAAATAGCTTTACGGGGTTTGAGGGACTCTGTCGTTTTATTCCGTGTGATTTTTTCTTTACATGGTGTTCGTTCAAAAAGCGAGGATTTCTGTTAAATAAATAATTCTTATATTTTTTCCGTTCAATTGAAAGCGAGGATTTTTTCCGTTCAATTGAAAGCGAGGATTTCTGTTAAATAAATAATTGTTATACCTTTTAAAATAGCTTTACGGGGTTTGAGGGACTCTGTCGTTTTATTCCGTGTGATTTTTTCTTTACATGATGTTCGTTCAAAAAGCGAGGATAGGAATTCCCATGTTATTTGCTTGCGTGTATAGGAATCCCCATGTTATTTGCTTGCATGTATAGGAACTCCCATGTTATTTGCTTGCATATATAGGAATTCCCACGTTATTTTGCTTGCGTGTATAGGAATACCCACGTTATTTGCTTGCGTGTATAGGAATTCCCATGTTATTTGATTAGGTGTATAGGAATTCCCACGTTATTTGCTTGCGTGTATAGGAATTCCCATGTTATTTGCTTGCGTGTATAGGAATTCCCATGTTATTTTAAGGGTTTATGTCCCCTCCCATGCTATTTTAAGGGATTATGTCCCCTTCCTATGCTATTCCAGGAGCTTATGTTCCTTCCTATGCTATTATAAGGGCTTTTCCGTGTGGTTTTTCTTTACTTAATTAGCTGTTTAGGGGTTTTCAGACCTAGGTTTTTTAGATTTTCGTGGATGTTTGACTCCTGGGGTTTATTATTTGAGAAGTTAACTTTAGTATTTTGTGGTTTTACGTGCCTAAAATCATGAATTAGAATAGTTAATTACCTGTTTAGGGTTTTCAGACCTAGGTTTTTTATGTCCCCATTCCTATGCTATTCCAGGAGCTTATGTTCCTTCCTATGCTATTACAAGGGCTTTTCCGTGTGGTTTTTCTTTACTTAATTAGCTGTTTAGGGGTTTTCAGACCTAGGTTTTTTAGATTTTCGTGGATGTTTGTTTCCTGGAGTTTATTATTTGAGAAGTTAACTTTAGTATTTCATGGCTTTACGTGCCTGAAATCATGAATTAGAATATTTAATTAGCTGTTTAGAGTTTTCAGACCTAGGTTTTTTAGATTTTCGTGGATGTTTTGACTCCTGGGGTTTACTATTTGAGACGTTAACTCATCCCCCTAGCCATAACTCCATTCAACCTTGAGCGAAGGTATAAAAGTTTGATGAAGTATTTTTCTACTTAACAACTACATTAATAACTTCCAAGATGATAGGATTGTATGACACAGAATTTATCAGTTTGAAAAAATCATCTTGTGGTGTTATATTTGAATGTGCATTTTTATTATTGTCTATGGAACTCGAAGAAATTGACTGTTATCATTGGATAGTGAACTATAACATGTTTGAGTATGATAAGAGCTTTTGGAGTACTACATTACGTCATATAAACAGACTGGGATTCTACGATAGAGTGATTACACCACTTAATAATGCTGGTCAGGAACTGAGAAATGTTCAGGAGGAAGTCAATGAAATTTGCAGCTTTTTCGGGGTTGAAGCACTCTACGTAAAGGGCAATGTACCTACAGATAAAGTTTTAATTCAAAAGTGTGATCCTAGGATTCCACTTTTCAATCTAGAAGAGTTTAAGTGTCCTAAATTTGAAGGGGGTTATCACCGTCCTGAAGACGAGGTTAGATTCTTCGCACAATGGATACCTAAGAACATACCTGATCGTGATAAATCCATAAGACATGGTGAAAACTATTCTATATCATGGGGCCATCGTTTGTGGATGTTTAAGAGTGAACTCTAAGTACTATTTTTATGTAAACATTTGTTGTTGTGTTTTTTTTTTCTCAAAAAAAATCTGTTAATACGTTTAAGCAATAAATATCTTTAAGCTTAACCCGTCTTTATTCTTTAGAATAGTTCTATTCTTTTCATTAAATTGTGAAGAAATTGTAAGTAACAATCGCTTTCTTGAATTCGCTTCCTGGACACAATACAGATATTTAATTCGAGAAATCATGATAAAATCGCAAGTAAGTAATAAACTCTTTATTGTTTTGATATTTAATTCGAGAAATCCCATGAGTTGAATTCAAGAAAGAGTTTACTACTTACGATACTTTGATTTTGTCAATGCTATCCCAAGTATCTGTCAATAGATGTTGATAGAGAATTTATTCATTCCTATACTTAGATTTTCTCTATGTTAACCTATCTATCCGATATATGATGTATGTAAATTCCTTTTCTTACATCTCCGATGTTGTAATAGACATTCTAAACGTTCGATATGCTAGCTTACTCTAAAAATAATGAATACATAACAATGTAAGGCATAATATATTTTTAATGAAATAATGTCATGTAGAATATTAATACAAAAATATATATTATTATACATTATTAATATCAATGAACAACTTTGGACATTTTGAATCTGTTCCATAAAATGGTTCACCATGTTCTCTCTTGATACTATAGCTATTGTCTTCTCTTAGTTCGTAATCAGTAGAATAATCATTATTCCATTTTGACTCATACACAATTTTTATAGGTGTGTCATCGACAGGGTCAATATGCTTTTCGTCTTTGGTATTATTTGATTCATTGACTGTTTGATCAATGGCAGTAACGTTTGCTGATACTTTATTTTTCATCGATTCATCTTTATATTCCTTAGTGATATTTTCCGCCAATGCCCTTTTTATTTTTCTAGCAATTTCACTGTCTATTATCACACTATTTTTACACAGGTAACAGTTCCGGCATGTAGACATGATATGGTTTATGATATTAGTAGAAGAGTAGGCCTTTCTTTTCGTCTTTGCTTTCATTTGAATGCTAATACGCGAAAGCTGACGATATGGTTTAACACTGGGTAACATGTTACCACAAGCACTAGCAAGAAGATACCCCTCTTTATCAACTACTATTTTTATGTTGGCATTCTCTTTGAGCGCAATCATCTCCGGAGATCTCAATCTCGCATATCCATCATCATAAGAGTTGAATTTTTTTGGTACTCCAAAGAAATTCAATTCCTTACTGTCATGACAATGCACGCATACGTTTCCGATAGTGCTACCACTTGTACTTGTTTCATAGTTTAAATACTTCTCCTTGTCAGCATTCAATGCTACAATAACACTATCATGTGAACACACTTTCTTAAAATGCTTCATCTTCACTTTTTTAGAGATATTAGTTACGTGTTTATCGTTCCACTGTGTAAAAAATACTGATTTAATACATGCAATAAACTAAGAAAGTGTCGATAACTGGCCATAGAGCAATAACGAGAAAGCCACATTGTGTCTCTGGGCAAGCATAGAGTACAATTGTTAGAGCCATAAAAATATCTGTCGAGGAGGTATCATTAGCAATAACCTACTTCTAATGAAGCATATCAAGTCACCTGTTTACCGGGTACTACATAACTACCGTTTTTACTCCCCCTAGCATTATATTGGCTTACACCGAAAATAATTGAACGGAAAAAATATAAGAATCTCAAATAATAAATCCCAGGAACCTAACACCCATGAAAATCTAAAAAAACTATGTCTGAAAACCCAAACCGCTAATTAACTATTCTAATTCATGATTTCAGGCACGTCAAATCACGAAATACTAAAGTTAACTTCTCAAATAATAAACCCCAGGAACCCAACACACACGAAAATCTAAAAAAACTAGGTCTGAAAACCCAAACAGCTAATTAACTATTCTAATTCATGATTTCAGGCACGTCAAACCATGAAATACTAAAGTTAACTTCTCAAATAATAAACTCCAGGAAACAAACATCAACGAAAATCTAAAAACCTAGGTCTGAAAACCCTAAACTGGTAATTAACCATTCTAATTCATGATTTCAGGCACGTAAAACCACAAAATACTAAAGTTAACTTCTCAAATAGTAAACCCCAGGAGTCAAAACATCCACGAAAATCTAAAAAACCTAGGTCTGAAAACTCTAAACAGCTAATTAAATATTCTAATTCATGATTTCAGGCACGTAAAATCATGAAATACTAAAGTTAACTTCTCAAATAATAAACTCCAGGAAACAAACATCCACGAAAATCTAAAAAACCTAGGTCTGAAAACCCCTAAACAGCTAATTAAGTAAAGAAAAAACACACGGAAAAGCCCTTATAATAGCATAGGAAGGAACATAAGCTCCTGGAATAGCATAGGAATGGGGACATAAAAAACCTAGGTCTGAAAACCCTAAACAGGTAATTAACTATTCTAATTCATGATTTTAGGCACGTAAAACCACAAAATACTAAAGTTAACTTCTCAAATAATAAACCCCAGGAGTCAAACATCCACGAAAATCTAAAAAACCTAGGTCTGAAAACTCCTAAACAGCTAATTGAGTAAAGAAAAACCACACGGAAAAGCCCTTATAATAGCATAGGAAGGAACATAAGCTCCTGGAATAGCATAGGAAGGGGACATAAGCCCTCAAAATAGCATGGGAGGGGACATAAACCCTTAAAATAACATGGGAATTCCTATACACGCAAGCAAATAACATGGGAATTCCTATACACGCAAGCAAATAACGTGGGAATTCCTATACACGTAATCAAATAACATGGAAATTCCTATACACGCAAGCAAATAATGTGGGTATTCCTATACACGCAAGCAAAATAACGTGGGAATTCCTATATATGCAAGCAAATAACATGGGAGTTCCTATACATGCAAGCAAATAACATGGGGATTCCTATACACGCAAGCAAATAACATGGGAATTCCTATCCTCGCTTTTTGAACGAACATCACGTAAAGAAAAAATCACACGGAATAAAACGACAGAGTCCCTCAAACCCCGTAAAGCTATTTTAAAAGGTATAACAATTATTTATTTAACAGAAATCCTCGCTTTCAATTGAACGGAAAAAATCCTCGCTTTCAATTGAACGGAAAAATATAAGAATTATTTATTTAACAGAAATCCTCGCTTTTTGAACGAACACCATGTAAAGAAAAAATCACACGGAATAAAACGACAGAGTCCCTCAAACCCCGTAAAGCTATTTTAAAAGGTATAACAATTATTTATTTAACAGAAATCATCGCTTTCAATTGAACGGAAAAAAATAAAAGAATTATTTATTTAACAGAAATCCTCGCTTTTTGAACGAACACCATGTAAAGAAAAAATCACACGGAATAAAACGACAGAGCCCCTCAAACCCCGTAAAGCTATTTTAAAAGGTATAACAATTATTTATTTAACAGAAATCCTCGTTTTCAATTGAACGGAAAAAATATAAGAATTATTTATTTAACAGAAATCCTCGCTTTTTGAACGAACACCATATAAAGAAAAAATCACACGGAATAAAACAACAGAGTCCCTCAAACCCTGTAAAGCTATTTTAAACGCTATAACAATTATTTATTTAACAGAAATCCTCGCTTTTTGAACGAACACCATGTAAAGAAAAAATCACACGGAATAAAAAAATATAAGAATTATTTATTTAACAGAAATCCTCGCTTTTTGAACGAACACCATGTAAAGAAAAAATCACACGGAATAAAACGACAGACCCCCTCAAACCCCGTAAAGCTATTTTAAAAGGTATAACAATTATTTATTTAACAGAAATCCTCGTTTTCAATTGAACGGAAAAAATATTAGAATTATTTATTTAACAGAAATCCTCGCTTTTTGAACGAACACCATGTAAAGAAAAAATCACACGGAATAAAACGACAGACCCCCTCAAACCCCGTAAAGCTATTTTAAAAGGTATAACAATTATTTATTTAACAGAAATCCTCGTTTTCAATTGAACGGAAAAAATATAAGAATTATTTATTTAACAGAAATCCTCGCTTTTTGAACGAACACCATGTAAAGAAAAAATCACACGGAATAAAACGACAGAGCCCCTCAAACCCCGTAAAGCTATTTGAAAAGGTATAACAATTATTTATTTAGGAGAAATCCTCGCTTTCTTTTAAAAGGTATAACAATTATTTATTTAACAGAAATCCTCACTTTCAATTGAACGGAAAAAATATAAGAATTATTTATTTAACAGAAATCCTCGCTTTTTGAACGAACACCATGTATTGAAAAAATCACACGGAATAAAACGACAGACCCCTTCAAACCCCGTAAAGCTATTTTAAAAGGTATAACAATTATTTATTTAACAGAAATCCTCGTTTTCAATTGAACGGAAAAAATATAAGAATTATTTATTTAACAGAAATCCTCGCTTTTTGAACAAACACTATGTAAAGAAAAAATCACGCGGAATAAAACGACAGAGTCCCTCAAACCCCGTAAAGCTATTTTAAAAGGTATAACAATTATTTATTTAACAGAAATCCTCGCTTTCAATTGAACGGAAAAAATATAAGAATTATTTATTTAACAGAAATCCTCGCTTTTTGAACGAACACCATGTAAAGAAAAAATCACACGGAATAAAACGACAGAGCCTCTCAAACCCCGTAAAGCTATTTTAAAAGGTATAACAATTATTTATTTAACAGAAATCCTCGTTTTCAATTGAACGGAAAAAATATAAGAATTATTTATTTAACAGAAATCCTCGCTTTTTGAACGAACACCATGTAAAGAAAAAATCACACGGAACAAAACGACAGAGCCCCTCAAACCCCGTAAAGCTATTTTAAAAGGTATAACAATTATTTATTTAACAGAAATCCTCGCTTTCAATTGAACGGTAAAAATATATGAATTATTTATTTAACAGAAATCCTCGCTTTTTTGAACGAACACCATGTAAAGAAAAAATCACACGGAATAAAACGACAGAGCCCCTCAAACCCCGTAAAGCTATTTTAAAAGGTATAACAATTATTTATTTAACAGAAATCCTCGCTTTCAATTGAACGGAAAAAATATAAGAATTATTTATTTAACAGAAATCCTAGCTTTACGCAAATGAAATACCATTGATACCGCTAAAAATACATGCGATACTGAACGAGTTATCAGATAGCTATAACTTACAGCTTATTAACACGTTTGACCAGTTTTGATTGGAATTTGTATTTTTTTGCCAGAAGAAAGATCATGGATACATGTTTATTTTTTTTTTATTTATTTATTTTTTTTTTTTAACTGGTATTTTTTCAATGAAGCCCATAACACTTTGCAGACACCCGTGAATGTAGGACTGAAAGTCCGTTCGTAGTATATCTGAATCCAATTACTAATCACGTTAGTGTGACCGCCACTCTCTCTCTGTTTGACCTCCAAAAAATGAGTGTCACATTAGAAAAACCTGTCTGCCAAGCCATGTAGGGTTCATAGTAATAGGTAACTGCCCCTGGTAACCCAGTGTACCAGTTAAACTACACTGTATATTCATGCCTCAGGCGAGAGGTAAGACAAATTACGCAATCACTGCTCGTGGTACTAGATGCCTTACTACTTACATACCAGAATTTTCTTCCTGAAGCAAGTGATACAACCATTTATCTTCAACCAGTGAGATCGCGTGAACTTGAGGATATCTTAAAAAGTATGAAAAAATCGGCAGCTGGAATGGACTTAATAACCTTTCAAATATTTCAAAAAATTTACCCAATTATATCTAGTCATCTGTTGTACCTTTTTAATCAATGTTTTGAATTTGGAGTGTGCCCTAATTGCTTGAAAAGTGCTTTGGTTATTCCTCTGTATAAAGGAGGTGATAAGGAAGATATGAACAACTACCGTCCGATATCTCTACTTCCAATGATTTCTCGTATTTTTGAGAAATTGATTTATAGACGACTGATGGATTATTTTGAAAAAAGATGTTTTTTTCACTCTAGTCAATTTGGTTTTAGAATAAATACGTCTACAGAGCATGCTTTATTATTTTTGACAACATTTGTTAACGGTTGCCTAGATTCAGGGTTAAAGGTGGGTTCAATTTTTCTAGATATTATGAAGGCTTTTGACTGTTTTGATCATAAGATTTTATTGGCTAAGCTTGAAAATGCTGGAATTCGTTTTAAAAGTCTGAAATTGATTGCTTCATTTCTTGAAGGAAGAATGCAAAGAGTTCGGCTGGGCACAGTCCTGTCAGAAGAGATGGTAGTAAAGTGCGGTGTGCCACTGGGGTCTGTGTTGGGTCCCCTATTATTTCTTGTGTACATTAATGATTTAAATGGATGCCTCAAACAACTGTCAACTCCAAGGTACACTGATGGCCCGGTGCGAGCAATACTTCCAAGTTTTGCTGATGATACTCAATTTACAATGGCTGCGAAAACAGAAGTGGATTTGAAAAATGGCATGAAACAAGGAATGGTGATAATCGAGAGGTGGGTGCGAGTGGACAAACTGCTTGTTAATCAGAAGAAAACAACGTTCATGTTATATGGCAGAAGTGCAAATTACTATCCATGGATTGAAGAAATTGAGTTAGTAAATGGAAGTATAAAACGGACAAGTACAGTAAGGTATCTTGGTGTAATTGTAGATGAATGCCTAAGTTTTAAAGATCATATTGCATTTATAAGTACTAAATTAGCCAAAAATGTTGGAACTCTGCGTAAGCTGAAAAATTATTTTCCTAAAAAGGTTATTAGAATGTTATATTTTTCTCTTATTCATCCATATTTGCTGTACTGTGTTACTGTTTGGTCGTCGACGTTCACTAGCCATTTGTATCCGCTCCGTGTGTTACAAAATAAAGCTGTAAGAGTTTTGACCAATGACTTGTCCCATAATTCGGTAAGATCGAGGTATCACCAATTAAAAATTTTACCATTCTTTGGTTTGCTTAAATTTTATGTAAATTTGTTTATGTATAAATTTTTTTCTAATTTGTTACCTGCATGTTTTTCGGAACTTTATAATGAAAGGGGCCATAGTTATGAAACTAGAAATGTTGAATTAGTTAGAACGCCGGTTCCAGTTACTACCAGATCTAAATTTTCTATTAGGTATATTGGTCCTGAAGTATGGAACAGGCTTCCGGCGGAACTAAAAGGTAAGAAGGTTCTTGAGGAATTTCGTGCTTCTTTGCGATGTATTTGTTTTAACCAGTGTTGTAGACACGGATAAGGTGATTGATCTGGGAGTGAGAGTATGTTTGTGAGTGTTAAAAGAGAAAAATTTTCTTGTGTGTTGATTGAGGTGATTGTCGGTATATGAAAGGAAGCATGATGAATCAAATAATATGAGTGTTGAATTCCTTTAAGTTCCCTGTAAAATAAAAAAATGTATTATCCTTAGAATGTTGATTAATTGTTTAGTAGGGGTGGGGGAGGAGAGGAGGAGTCAAAGAGTATTATTTCCCCGAGGTAGTGTATTAGTGTATAAGTAGTTGAAGTGTTCCTTTTTTTGGGTCATCCCAAACACGCTAATATGCGTCGGGACCTATTTTGATATTGTTGGTATTATATGCAGTTTTATTTTGTTAGCATTACATGGAGATTTGTATGTTGTTTTTTTTGTGACCCATTTGTTAATAAAAAAAAAATTAAAAAAAAAAAACTTTTTCCATAAAATAAGCTTTTCAAGAAAAGAACAGAGCTCCATTAAACCGAAAATGAGCAAAAATAAACCACATAATCTACAAAGCGTGAAACTACCACAAATCAGCATCAATAAATAAATGAAACCCAAACGAACCGAAATTACAATAAATAACCGAGTCAAGCTCAAAACGAGCAGAAATTAACATAAGTAGGGCTCAAAACCCCTATGCCTTCCCAAGGCCAGAACATAATTTACACCTTACTGAAAAAAAATACAAATGAATGTGCATTGTAAGTTTAATATACATATACTGATATTTAGTAATCAAAGTGTTAATATTATTTGATTTATTAAAGTTATAAAAGTAAAAACATTAATATTTTTTCACTAAAGTGCAATTTATATTCTGGCCTTGGGAAGGCATAGGGGTTTTGAGCCCTACTCATGCTAAGTTCTGCTCGTTTTGAGTTTCAAAAAGTTTGCCAAGATTATTAATGGTCGTAAATGGCCGAAAAACTACGACTTTTGTTGGCCTGTAGTAAACTGTTTCTATTGTAATATATGTTACTCCAAACAATTTCTTCAAGTACTGTCAGGAGTAATGTACTGTATTAGAAGAGAAAGAAAAACAAAAGAATGGAGAAAAAAAGTGAATGAAAATGTTTTATGCAAAATTTTCATAGATAGTACTTAATGCCACCGACGATCCGCGTGTTACGCGAAGCGTAACACGCGGAAACAAATTTTGGATATGGTACATTTTTTTTGTCTTTGGTACATTTTTCATGCAATTTTTGGTACATTTTGTTTTGAGGTGTTGGTAACACTGGTGATACTATTCCAGTTTTTGGGCTGTGACGTTGTTATCTGAAAGGATGTGACGTTGTCGTCCCAATGAAACAGGCACATTGGCCTTAAATGTAATTAAATGAAATAATATGCAGACTGAAATAGCTCCAAGAAAATGTTAAAATTTTCTTCCTAGTTCGTCACTTTTAATCCAAGCAAAATGTTAGGAGACTTAGTATCAGTTATTGAATTTAATCTTTGATTTTCAAATGCTCAAAAAAATTACCAAATTTAAGAAAGTCGCAACAATAAGTCACCTGTGGTTAAAATACTCAAAGACTCCTCTTTGATCCCCACCCAGGCTCAGAGCTTCTGCTATGGTCATATCAATGGAAATCTCCAAAGAGTTTCTTTTTAAAATAGCTTTCAAGCGTAGTTAGGGGTATTTAGCCTTTTCTGCTTGTCTTCAAAGCTTTGAAAAAAGTGTTCTAATGTTCCAAATGTTGCATTTGTTATATTTGCGCATATTTTTGGTCATCGTTTGTCGAGTGATCGAATTTTTAAACCACTGTAGATACGTAAGGACGTTGAAACATCTAGTACCTTGAGGTCATAAGACTGTCAAAGACTCTTCCTTGAACCTCCCAAATTGAAAGCTTTTATTATGACCTGACCTTTTAATGTAACTTGGGCACTGGACCAAGGGCGCCATTGTCACTCGAGCGCAACGTTAGGTGGGGATTTCGATATCACTTTCGACACACCAATTCCTTTTAGTGTGAATCAGCCTGGTACTTATGAATAAATTTTTTCAAAGTAAATTCGTTTCATCAATCATAGGCACCGTGATAGCGCTGCCTAAGTAAAGAACGCTGTGGGCACAATGTATTTTTTTTTTCGTCTCCCAACCCGGGCACTTCGTATCGAAGGAGTTATCGTAGAAACTTTGAAAAGGGCTCATTCGATTGGAAATTGGAGTGGCTAGTGCCCTTTTTAATAGTAGAAAGTGATTGGAGGGCAACTAGCCCCCCCCCCCCCGCCCATCATTCCTCCAAAAACATCCAATTAAAAAATTTTGAGATAGCCATTTTGTTCAGCGTAGTTGATTTCCAGATAGAAAATATCTTTTTGAGGAGGACACTCCCCAGAACCCTCGGGGCAAGGGTTTTAAGTTATGCCCCGGGGGCATATAAGGTTTTTATAGAAGGCATTGTCGTAGAAACTTCAAAAAAGACTCATTCGATTGGATATTCAAAGGGCTAGTTCCCTTTTTAATAGTCGAAAGTGATTAGAGGGCAACTAGCCCCCCTTCCCGCCCATCATTCCCCCAAACACATCCAATTGAAAAATTTTGAGATAGCCATTTTGTTCAGCGTAGTTGATTTCCAGATAGAAAATATCTTTTTGAGGAGGACACTCCCCCAGAACCCTCGGGCAAGGGTTTTAAGTTATGCCCTGGGGGCATATAAGGTTTTTTTATTCCAATATTCACGGCCCCAGGTACTTCAAAGTATCTGATATGCCGCTATTCATTTACCTCTTTCAATGGCCTCGAGGTTTTAAATGTCTATTGAACCTTCTTTTGAAGGTGTCAACAGAGGGATTTGCAGGGATAATATCCCCAGGAAGATGGTTCCAGATAGAAGTGCAACGCCGGATGAAGCTGTTCCTCAAGTACTCGGTTTTCGGAGTATCCTCCTTTAGATAATTGGACCGAGCTGTGTGCCTTCGTGTCTGCCTTGTCGTCTGGACAAAGGGGGGCACAATTCGAGAGAGCTCGTCTGAGGGAGGCGAATTCATGTACTTGTAGAAAACAGCCATCGACGCTACATCAAACCTTTCATTTAGAGGCTGGAGCAATTCTTGTGTAGAGGCACAGCCACCCCCTATTTGCCCTATTTTGGATCTTCTGAAGTGGTGCCAACAGCGTTTTCGGAGCACCAGCAAATAGCGGGCATCCATATTCAGCTACGGGTCTGATGCAAGACTTGTAGAGTGGGATGATCGAGCTTGATGGAAGAATATTTTTACAGCGAAGAGTAACTCCCAGCTTTCTTGCGCAGGAGGTTCTCACCCGATCATAGAAACTTCGTAGAAACTTGTCGTAGAAACTTCAAAAAAGACTCATTCGATTGGAAATTCAAAGGGCTAGTGCCCTTTTTAATAGTCGAAACTGATTGGAGAGCAACTAGCCCTCCATGCCCATCATTCCCCCAAACACATCCAATCAAAATTTTGAGATAGCCATTTTGTTCAGCGTAGTTGATTTCCAGATAGAAAATATGTTTTTGAGGAGGACATTCCCCCACAGCCTTCAGGGCAAGGGTTTTAAGTTATCCCCTGAAGTCATAAAAGAACGATGTTGGCACAATGTATCATTTATTATTTTTTTTCCTTTAGAGCAAGGAACTTCGTATCGAAGAAGTTGTCGTAGAAACTTCGAAAAGAGCTCATTCAATTGGAAATTGGAGTGGCTTGTGCCCTTTTCAATAGTCGAAAGTGATTAGAAGCCAACTAACATCCTTTCCACACCCACCATTTCCCGAAACACATCCAATCAAAATTTTGAGATAGTCATTTGGTTCAGCGTAGTTGATTTCCAGATAGAAATTATGGTTTTGAGGAGGACAATCCCCCACAGCCTTCAGGGCAAGGGTTGTAAGTTATGCCCTGGGGGCATATAAGGTTTTTATAGAAGGTGTTGTCATAGAAACTTCAAAAAAGGCTCATTCGATTGGAAATTCAATGGGCTAGTGCCCTTTTTAATAGTCGAAAGTGATTGGAGGGCAACTAGTCCCCCCCACGCCCATCGTTCCCCCAAACACATCCAATCAAAATTTTGAGATAGCCACGTGGTTCAACGTAGTTGATTTCCAGATAGAAAATATGTTTTTGAGGAGGACACTCCCCCACAACCCTCAAGGCAAGGGTTTTAAGTTATGCCCTGGGGGCATATAAGAACAATGTTTTTATAGAAGGCGTTGTCGTAGAAACTTCAAAAAAGGCTCATTCGATTGGAAATTCAAAGGGCTAGTGCCCTTTTTAATAGTCGAAAGTGATTGGAGGACAACTAGCCCCCCCCCACTCCCATCATTCCCCCAAACACATCCAATCAAAATTTTGAGATAGCCATTTTGTTCAGCGTAGTTGATTTCCAGATAGAAATTATTTTTTTGAGGAGGACACTCCCACATAGCCTTCAAGGCAAGGGTTGTAAGTTATGCCCTGGGGGCATATAAGGTATTTATAGAAGGCGTTGTCGTAGAAACTTCAAAAAAGGCTCTTTCAATTGGAAATTCTAAGGGCTAGTGCCCTTTTTAATAGTCGAAAGTGATTGGAGGGCAACTAACCCCCCTCTCACGTCCTTCTATTCCCCAAACACATCCAATCAAAATTTTGAGATAGCCATTTTATTCAACGTAGTTTTAAGTTCTGTAAATTATGTCTTTGAGGATGAAAAGCCCCGCACAGCCCCCAGGACAAGGGTTGGTAGTTATACCTATAATACCTATATAGCATATAAAGTTTTTATAGAACGCGTTGTCGTAGAAACTACAAAAAGGGCCCATTCGATTAGAAATTGAAATGGCTATTGCCCTTTTTAATAGTCGAAAGTAATTGGAAGGCAACTAACACCCCTTCCACGCCCATCATTTCCCCAAACACATCCAATCAAAATTTTGAGATAGCCATTTTGTTCCACGCAGTTAAAGTTTAGGAAATTATACCTTTGAGCAGGACACTCCCCCCCCCCACAGTCTTCAGTGCAAGGGTTATAAGTTATGCCCTGGGGGTATATAAGTTTTTATTGAAATCTTTGTCGTAGAAACTTGAAAGAGGGCTCATTCGATCGAAAATTCAAAGGACTAGTACCCTTTTTAATAGTAGAAAGTGATTTGAGGGCATATAGCCCCCCTCTCTCACCCACCTTTTCCCCAAACACATCCAATCAAAATTTTTAGATAGCCATTTTGTTCAGTCATGTGAATTTCCAGACATAGAATATGTTTTTGAGGAAGACACTCCCCCGCAGCCCTCAGGGCAAGGGTTGTAAGTTATGCCCTGGGGGCATATAAGGTTTTTATAGAACGTGTCGTCATAGAAACTTCAAAAAGGGCCCATTCGATTGGAAATTGAAATGGCTCTTGCCCTTTTTAATAGTCGAAAGTGATTAGAAGGCAACTAACACCACTTCCACTCCCCCCCCCCATTTCCCCAAACATATCCATCAAAATTTTTAGATAGTCATTTTGTTCCACGCAGTTTAAAGTTCTGGAAATTATACCTAATACCTTTGAGCAGGACAATCCTCCCACAATCTTGAGGGCAAGGGTTAAAAGTTATGCCCTGGGGGGAATATAAGGTTTTTATTGAAATCTTTGTCGTAGAAACATTAAAAAGGGCTCATTCAATTGGAAATTCAAAGGGCTAGTGCCCTGTTTAATAGTCGAAAGTGATTTGAGGGTAACTAACCCCCTCTCACGCCCACCTTTTCCCCAAACACATCCAATCAAAATTTTTAGATAGCCAATTTATTCAACGTAGTTGAAAGTTTTGGAAATACGGTCTTCAAGGATGACAACCCATCCCCCCACAACCCTCAGGGCAAGGGTTGTAAGTTATGCCCTGGGAGCATGTAAGCGCTTTATAGAAAGCGATGTTGTAAAAACATCAAAATGGGCTCATTCAATTGAAAATTGAAAAAGCTAGTGCCCTTTTAATAGTCAAAAGTGATTGAAGGCAACAAATACCCCTTCCACCTCCACCATTCCCCAAATACATCCAATTAAAATTTTTAGATATCCATTTTGTTCAACGTAGTCGAAAGTTCTGGAAATTAGGTCCTTTAGGATGATAACCACATCAGTAACCTCAGTGCCAGGGTTGTAAGTTATAAGGATTAAATTGAAAGTTGTTGTAGAAATTTCAAAAGGGGCTCTTTTGATTGGAAATTAAAATTGCCCTTTTTAATGGTCGAAAGTGAGTGGAGAGAAAGTGAGTGAAGAAACTTAAAGAAGGGCTCATTCGATTTTAAATTCAAAGGGCTAGTGCCCTTGTTAATAGTCTTGAAAGTGATTTGAGGGCAACTAACCCCCCTTTCACGCCCACCATTTCCCCAAACACATTCAATCAAAGCTTAGAGATAGCCATTTTGTTCAACGTAGTTGAAAGTTCTGGAAATTATGTATTTAAGGATGACAAACCCTCAGAGTCCTCAGGGCGAGGGTTTTAAGTTATGCCCTGGGGGCATATAAGGTTTTTAATGATAAAGTCGTGGTAAAAATTTCAAAAGGGGTTCATTCAATTGGAAATTCAGAGGGCTAGCTCACTTTTTAATTGTTGAAAGTGATTGGAGAGTAAGCAACCCCCCTCTCACACCCACCATTCCCCCAAACACATCCAAGCAAAATTTTCAGATAGCCATTTTGTTCAACGTAGTAGAAAGTTCTGAAAATTAGATCTTCGAGGATGACAACCCCCCCCCCCCCCCCTAGCGCGAGGGTTGTAATTTATCCCCTGGGGGCATATAAGGCTTTTATTGAAATCTTTGTCGTAGAAACTTCAAAAGGGCTCATTTGACTGGAAATTGAAAGGGCTAGTGCCTTTCTTAATAGTTAAAAGTGATTGGAGAAAGACTAACGCCCCTCTCAAGCCCACCGTTTTCCCAGACACATCCAATCAAAATTTTGAGATAGCCATTTCGTTTAACGTAGTTGAAAGTTCTGGAAATTAGGTCTTAGAGGATGACAACCACCCTCACAGCCCTTAGGGTAAGGGTTGTAATTTATGCCCTGGGGGCATACAAGGTGTTTATAGGAAGTGTAGTCGTAGAAACTCAAAAAGGGCTCATTCGATTGGAAATCGAAAGGCCTAGTGCTCTTTTTAATAATTGAAAGTGATTGGAAGGCTTGAAATTTTTACAGTAAATATCGATGTGGGTATAATGTATTATTTTTTTGTTGTTGTTGTTGTTTAGACCACGGCACTTTGTATCGAAGGAGTTGTCGTAGTAACTTCGAAAAGGGCTCATTCGATTGAAAATAGAAAGGGCTGATGCCCTTTTTAATAGTTGAAAGTGATTGGAGGGAAGCTAAGCCTCCTCCCACGCCCAAACTCTCATTTGACTTTATGTTTAAAAACTAAATGTTGCCATAAGATTAAATCAAAATGCGCTGTGTTAATGCTAATTCCCAGTAAGGCATCTCAGCAGTATCCCGAGAACGACTGAGGGTATTATGTTCAAACTTTCGGGGCTGCTTCTGCTCTTAAAATTTAACCAAATGAAAATAGCGTAAGTGTATCCAAGCTATCAAAGAAAGTAAACAGATTTGCTCGCGAACAGTATCAAGTTTTCCATTTCAGGTCAACTAGAGGAGGTATGAAACTAAATTAAACACTACTATTTGTGTCCAGATTTTTAAGAGGGTGTATGTTGTTAAAAATTGCTGAAAATTTTTCTCCAGCATACAAATAGCAGGCCAAACTATAAATTCTTAAAAAACGAAAAGATTTAAAGTATTATTTTCTTTTTCTCTTGAAAGACTATGTCAATATAAAACGAACAGAAATTAATTAAAAAAAACTTTTTCCACAAAATAAGTTTTTCAAAGAAAAGTAAAGAACTCCATTAAACAAAAAATGAGAAAAATTAAAATAAAATAATCTACCAAGCTTGAAACTACCACAAATCAGCATCGATAAATAAATGAAACCCAAAACGAACAGAAATTACAATAAATAACCCAGTCAAAGTCAAAACGAGCAGAAATTAACATAAGTTGGGCTCAAAACCCCGATGCCTTCCCAAGGCCAGAACATAATTTGCACTTTACTGAAAAAAAATATGAATGTTTAATTTTTATAACTCTGATAAATCAAATAATATTAACATTTTGATTACTACATATAAGTATATGTATATTAAACTGACAATGCACATTCATTAGTATTTTTTTCAGTAAAGTGCAAATTATATTCTGACCTTGGGAAGGCATAGGGGTTTTGAGCCCAACTTATGTTAATTTCTGCTCGTTTTGAGTTTGACTCGATTATTTATTGTAATTTCTGTTCGTTTCGGGTTTCATTTATTTATCGATGCTGATTTGTGGTAGTTTCACGCTTGGTAGATTATTTTATTTTATTTTTGCTAATTTTTTGTTAAATGGAGTTCTTTACTTTTCTTTGAAAAACTTTTTTTTGAAGTTTTTTTAATTAATAAGAAAAAAACGGGTTGGATGCATGTGTCCCTTTCCCTTTGGACGATAAAACTATACAAGTGCTGTATCAAGTATAACTCACGAAAATCTTGTTAATTTTTGTCAACTTTTCAACTTTTTGGCATCCCTGCTTTCAATAAAAACAAAACCAAGGTACTATAACTTGAATATAATAGCTCCCTATGCCCCCCCCTCTGGATACCATCTTGATAGGATACCGTCTCTGCTTTAAATAACAAAAAAACATTAACAAATTGGCATCCCTGCTTTCAAAAAAAAAATCGAGGTATTATCATTTAAATATGATAGCTCCATACCCCCCCCCTCTCGATCCCACCTTGATAGGATGCCGTCTCTGCTTTAAATTAAAAAAAAAAATAACTTTTGGGCATCCGTGCTTTCAATAAAAAATTTCGATATATTATCATTTAAATGTAATACTTCCCTACCCCCCCCCCCTTTGGATAACACCTTGATAGGATACCGTCTCAGTTTTAGATTAAAAAAATAATTTACTTAATAATTAACAAGGTCACTATATGGTTCAAACAAACATGCAAAATAACGTTAAACAGCTTACTGTTCCTTGAAAAAAAAATTGAGGGTATGAGTAAAGGGGTACAAAGACAAGAACAAAAATGTCGAAATTATTCAGATATACCTCAAATTATGGAAAACTGAGTCATAGATTCGCCATGGCGTTCAATAAAATCCAAAGAATCTAATTAAAAGGAAGCACACTCAAAAGCCAAATTAGGTCAGTAGCCTATGAGAAATCGCAAAATACCCAAGAGAATGAATAAATCCTAATAGGGGGCCCTGGGTCTATCAAAATATTTCAATGGTTTCCCAGGGAATTTGATATAATTCTCTTGGGTCTCCACTTTATATAAAAAAATAATTATCTTTTTGGCATCCCTGCTTTCAATAAAAAAAATTAGGTATTATCATTTAAAAATGATAGCCCCCTATCCCCCCCCTATATACAATAATTTACATTTTTTTTATGAATCATATTTTTGGGGTAACTTCCGTTTCAATCTTTAATTCTCCAACCTTGTACATAGCTTAGTCTATGGCTAAATTTTGTCTCAATAGAAGGGTTTTTTTGTGTGTGGGGGGGGGGGTAAAATTTTTTCAGAAAGAAGATTATATTTTCTTTAATCTATCAGGCGTTCAACAATAGAGTATTAAACGTTAAGAAAAGCTTATCTAAAGACAGCAAAAGAAAAAAAATTCTGCAAACTTACAATTCAACTATAGAAACAATCTGTCGGCTATCAATTTCAAAATCCAACTGAAGGCTGAAGCTGTATAGTAGTGAATACGTTCTATAATTCTATTCATCTTGAAAACAAAATTCTTGACTACGAATGATGTAAGAAATAGCAATTGGGAAACTGCATTCGAAATGATTTAAACTCATTTCATAAAAACGATACTTATTTTGTCAACATATGCATATTGCATCTGTCTGGTTTTTATTCAAAGTAAAAAAAGAGACGAAAATTAACGAACAAGAGAGCAGTGAAGAATTATGGTATGCAAAGTAATATTTGGCAGGGAAAGTCACTGGTGATAAATCGTTAGGGGTGACACCGTGATTGTGTGGTTTTCGGGGAACCAAATTGTTTTTCGGGGTGACACATAGATTTTCGGGGAAATACCCGAAAATTCGGGGATAGTGCAAGCCTTGCTTGATTTCTAATCAGGAAAATCGAAATACTAAACCACACGAGAAAGAAAAGCTCCGACTTTACGGTTGACGCAATAAAGAATTGCCGCAAAATTAATTTAGTCAACCGAACGCTGCCGCCTCTGACGGCGGCGGCGTGCCTGCGGCGTAGCGACTCGTCGGCGGCGGTCGACAGGGCTTTTCGTCAGCGGCGTTCGGTCGATCCCCCGGCGTGGCGCCGGGGTCTAGATGTAATGCCATTTTTTTGAAAATAAGACAAATTTTCTCATTCTCATAGCTTTTCATAGGGTAATATAAAACTTAATGATTTTTTTTTGTATTTGGAATCAAAATAAAAAGCCAATTCTTTTTGTGCGTTAATTGTTATCTCTCTATATAGATGCTATTTCTCTATATAGAGAAATAGCATATATTTGATATTTCTATATAGTATTATATATTTTTCTATATAGTAATAACTTAGGACCTCTACTGGAAACTAGCGTCACTTAGATTGCACCAGCATTTATCTCAAAATAAACGCCATAACTAGTAGCATTTTAAACGAAAAATTTCAGGTTCAGAGCTTTCATGGTAATTGATTTAGAAGCCAAAAAAGTTTCAAAGCACCAATGTTATATAAATGTTATTTCTTCTCTATAAAGTAACAAGACATCCTTTCGGAAAATTGGTTTCTGAAGAAATCCTCCACGCAAAGTTTCAGCATAATATTTACTTAATTCTAAGCTATAGTAGATTACAACGTCATACCGAAGCCTCACATATTAGTGTGGACCAGCGTTGCCAACGCTTTGAAATAAACTGTACTATTTGTCCGCCTAAAACTGTACCGCAAGAGACTAATTTGTACCATATGAACAGCAGGTAAAATATTTGCCGTAACAGAAATAAAATATTTGGATGAAATAAAACTTGGAACAGATATCTGAGTAAAAAAGGAGCAAGGAAAACCATTCTGTAACAGAAAATTTGATTGTACCGAAAAGATGTCCCAATGTACCGCATTGTACTAGAACCTCTAAATTGTACCAAAACGGTACAATTGTACCCTGTTGGCAACACTGGTGTGGACTGTGATGAACTGACGTTGACACTATCATATATTAAACAGCCCACGTTAGGCGTGAACGGTTGCCAAGTCCCTCTCTCTAAAGATTCCTCCGTGGTTGATTAAGCTGAACTTTGACCGACGGATAAAAATTGCAGGAAATTATGGAAATTTCCCAAAACTTCCTTTTTTAGAGAGAAAGAGAGTCTAGGTCTAGAGAGAGAAAGAGAGCTGGTATGAGGTGAATATTTTTACAAATTATTATTTGGATTGGAATGTTTCAAACTCCAGACAGAGTAACGTGGTTTCAAAGGAAAATGAGTATTTTGGTCTTAATGTTACAATGGGCTGTGAATGCCGTTGGGATTTTCTATGTGGCAACCATAAGCTTCATAAATGAGTTAAAGGAGAAAATACACCGTTTTCAACTCAGGTTAGTAATCAACCAGTTCTTACAAACTTGATTATCAAATTTTCAGAGCTTTAGTGACGCAGTTGTCAAAAATGGTTGACTTCCGTCACTGGCTCAAATGCTTCACTGTTTATGACAATTTTTATGACAATATGACAGTTTATGTATTATGAAAACACGGATACGAAATTAAAAGAAAAAATATTTGGACTTACCCAAATAGCAACGTACATAGAGCAATAACGAAGCTACCGGTAGTGAATACAAATTTGGCACCGATGACATTTAGCTGCAACAAAAAGAACCTTAATGCGCGTTCCTGAACTCAATTATTATTAGTGACAATCAATCATATGTCAATATTTTTGTTTCAAGACAACGGATAATATATGATTATAAGAATAGAATCCCAGATAGGGGTTTTACCAAAAAAGTCAAAAGGTCCAACAAAAATACCTTCTGAGATGACAGAATCCACGCAGACCCAGGGGCAAGGGCCCTGTTACGCAAATTTGAAACACTCCCCATTATTTACAGATAAGTTTTAATTGGATAATGGCTATAATGTTTGATCTTTATTGCCTGATTGGCATGAAACTTTCAGGAATCGTTACCTAGGCCAATAGGACCACAAAGTTAGTACGAAATTTGAAAAAAAACAGGGTGAGTGTAACCTCCCCCAAAATTGAGACCAAAACTGGGCTAGAATTCTTTTTTTTTCAAACGGCTTCAGCATTACATCTACAAGTCCTTGTGACAAGAGGACCCCAATACACAAAAAAAGCAAAAATTTACTTAAGAATGGGGCACAAAAAATGGCCAAAGAGCGTTTTCTCAACGGTCAAAGTAGGGTACAAATTTCTAGACAAATTTGAAAGCTGTCGAATTCATACGTACATTGTAAGTAATTTACTTCTTTACATTAGAACAAAGGATATATATATATAAAAAAATACTGTAACCTTAACAAAACAAAAGGCTCATTATTTATCAGTGGAAACAATAGTATATTTTTTAAGATTGAAAAAAATAAGGTAGCCCAGTAGCCTGAGCTTGCACATTTTTTGACACCAGTATCTTCAGGTATCCATGTTACAAAAAAGTAATCAAACAATAAATAATTATTCGTACTGGACTATTAATAAGACACTGCAGCACCAAGCCGCATGAGACCTACACAACTACGCATGCTTCTCTACCTCAACCTATTCAAAGTTTCACTCTTTACCCCCATCCAAGTAGTTCCAATTTCCTTTAAATTCTTTCTTATGACCTCTTCTCACCCCATTCGAGTACGAACTTACTTTCGGTTTAACCCCAATAAATGACCAAAAACTACAGACTTTTTGCAATTCTTTATCTGTAAAGCTAGACCTAGCTATCTAAACCTTCCTTTCATTATGGCCGTAAGAAGTAGTTCGAGCCACAATTTTCGTACAGCTTTCTGCTTGATGTACGATTAGTCATACGAATACTTAAACTATCCTTAGATAATTCCATCGGAAAACATTAAAAAACTTTCCTGGGCGCTTCTAAGTGCCCATTCTTCAGAAGCATATTTGACCATTGTCGTAACCATGGCTTCCAATATTCTAATTTTAGTTTGCAGACCTACCTTTCATTTTTCCAAACTTGTTCAGCTGCGAAAAATCACCCTGCGCCTTGGTCATTCTACTTTCTACATGTTCACTGGATCCACCATCTTTACTACCCAGGTATGTGAAGCTACCCAATAGATTTGTTTTCTTGCTTCCTAACATAACCTATTCACAATCATTTATTTCTAGTCTAAGCGACAATTTCTTCCTGACATTAATTTTCAATTCGATTCTGGCATTTTCAACTCTCAAAACCTCCAAAAACTCATTTATTTCGCAAATATTTTTATGTAAGAAATTCAAACCATCTCAATAATCTTTGTCTTGGAAAGTTTTACATTCCCATTTGACACCATATTTCCCATAGACACCATATTTCCCATTTGACACCATATTTCCGTATTACACCATAGTATTTGACGTACTCTTTAAGATAAAGTCCATTAAAATAATCCTTATAAGCAAGGATAGGGCGTCAAACTCTGCGTAACTCCGGATTCGACACCGAACCAACTACAAACCACATCAACATTATTCTCGCACAGTGCACTAATCACTTTAATTTACTTATCTGGTTTACCATACCAGGATAGGAAATTCACTAAAGCTTTTCTTCAGCTGAATCGAATGCTTGTTCATAATCTATAACACTGAGAACTAAAGGAGTGTGATGATTCAGGCACTTCTGAATTATTTATTTAAGAGTAAAAATTTTTCGTCGACACATCCACTCCCCTTCCTAAGGCCACACCTTTCTTCTCTTGAAATTTTACCTACATTTTCTCTTACTCTAATAAGCACTATCAATACCATATTCACTCTTATTCTTATAAAACTTGTTTCATCAAAGTTTTCCTGATAACACTCGGTACTTCCTTTTTTCATGAATCATGTTCATATTTTTGAGCATCGCTAACTTCACAATCACGATATTTTAAAAATCATTTACCATGTTATCAGCACCTGATGCCTTACTTTTCAAGCATTTTAGTACTGCTTCTAACTCCTTTTCACCAAATAAATCTTCCTTCATTTCGAAAATCTTTCCTTATTATATTGTTATATTTATAATTTCTTACAACTTTATTACGATCAATCATACTCTCAAAAGGGTATACCCACCTCTCGTTAAGACTTTTTTTTATCACAAGTAAAGCCAGTGATCCTATCTTTTACTAGGAAAAGTCCATAACAGCTACTTCCTCTTAATTTTTTAACATGTCAATGCAATATTTTAAATTGCATACAAGGCCCTAGAGTAAGTATTTTAGTTGAACAAGGGGGCTTTGGACACAAATTTTTCATATCAACAAGGGTGAAATATGTGTTTGTTCTTTATTTTTGGGTAAAAGTACCTTTCAGATAGCCAAACAACTAGGATTAGATACCCTATACACATCTTCCAGATCCTCGACAACTTTTTCCATGGCATCCCTTTCGCATGACCTTCATTCACACTTTAATATATTCTATTTCCCTTATTTTTCCTTTTATTTTCATAACATCTATCACTCTGTAACTTTTTGTACAAGCTCCTTCTCTCTTCTATCAAACTTAAAGGGGTATTCCTAGCTGCGTTTCTAACTTTCCTCACTAAGACTTTTATTCATCTATTGATTTCTACAAAATGATCGTCAACAGAGGCAACTCTAGGAATAAAACTGGGTCAATGTTTGATTAATTGCATATTAGGTCCCAAGCTTTTAGCAGCCTTGTGTCACCAATTTTGCCATAAGAAAAAAAAATTATGTTACTTCGTAAACTATTTTCCTGAAACACTCAGTTGTCAAATTTTAAACTGTTCAGTTTCAAATTCAACTGATAATTCAAATTCAAACAATAAATTCAAAAATTCATACACGTTCTGGCAACATTGTTTGAACATCCCACGGAAGGCCTGTCTACAAACTTCATACCTGACAGTGAAAGCATCTGAGACCACAGTTTTGGAAGAAAAGGAAAAACAGAGTTGATACTTGTGTTATCACTTGCAGTACATTTACATTATTTTTAAACACCTTTTTGCACGTCATAAACAAAAACTTGTTATTTTAATATTGGATTATGAACAGCTGATCCTGACAAAAAAAGGTGAAAATGTCAAAATGAGCCAATTTCCAGTTATAACCAAGCCTATACCCAAGCAACGAGGGGGAGGGATTAGTTAAGCCAGAATTTCTGTATCTTAGACTAGGCTGCTTCCAAATATCATGGTCAATTTTCTGAAATTGTAACCTCCGCCCCCTCTGAGGGCTCATGTATAACTATAAGTAATATATTCCATTGCTGTGTTTAATCTCGTGATGACTTTCTTCTTTCTTAATATGGGTTTTTGCGATCTCGACTCCGATGAAATTCAGCTTCAGGACAATGCCAGTATAATACTAGGCAAACAGAACGGCTTAACCACTTTAATCAAAAAATATTTACCCTGACTTACAGTAATTGGTGGTGTTTATAATTTGTTCTAGCTCTTTTCTTCCGCTGCCTGCAAAACTTCCATCTGACACCGTGCAATTCAGTCAGGACATTCATAATTACATTTCAGGAAGTGCGAAGCGATAAGCAGAGCTGAAAGAGTTTAATCTTTTTCTACAGGCTGCGGAGCATCAACTGCTCTACTCTACCCATGGACAAAAAGATGGTTGGTGTTTGAATCAGTTACCAACCGCTTGATTGAACAATGGCTATACTCTCAACTCTTTTAAGATACCATTCTTAGAAGGAAAGAACATGACTGCTGTCAATCTTTATTTGAGTTTGGTTGATCCGAAAGCAAAACTGTTTTATTTTTTTAATATGTTTTGTTTTACCCATTGTTAACAGACTAAACACCGAATTTCAGAATACGTAAGTTAAAGCCCATAAATTACAGTCTAGTGACTCATCCCATCTTCAAGAAATAGGAGCCAATTTCCTTAGCGAAAGTCAAGGCCTGGGAAAACTCGTAAATCCAGTGCAGAATTTCAACTATACGAGCTTGAATGCATTGAAAAGGTTGTCGTCGAGGAGCACCAAGTACAAGAGGTAAAAAGAAGCTGCTCAGCATTTGAAATCAAGCTCAAAACCGAAATACAATTATGAATAAACCCAAAAGACCCTTTATTGAATCTAGTTAAAAGTCTTTCTCCAAGCCTCGCCGATTCCCGGCAAGTAAAGTCAATCGTTCATCTGTTTAAGATGTTTAATAAGGCTTCCTTCATTTCAATCTTGAAAAGTTAACCACAGAATAGAGACGCCTTCCTTTTATAATAACTTAAGCAGATTTAGATTTTAATCAGTCTGTAGATAATTTTTGGAAGTGTGTTTCCAATTTACAAATTGAGCTGACAATCCTTCCTTACAATTTTTGCTGAATTTCATGTGAACATAAACGTGTCTATCCTATTCCAGCGCTGTAGCAGAGAGTCAATTTTCTGAATTAAAAATAATGAAGGTTCCACTACGCAATAGACTCAATCTGAAAATTATTTCTGATCTTAAGAATGTTAGAATAGGGATTTTTCCCCCAAGTTCTCGGGAAATCCTGGAAACCCTTGTAAGGAAAGCAAGAAAGTAGAAAGACTAAACTCCGATGTAAACCATGTTCCCAAATTGGTTATATTTACTTCACTGTATAAAGATATAATATGCTTTGTCTTATATCTGTATAAAAAAGTTAGTTTTAGTTAAGTCCAGAAGAATTATCTCTTGGCGATGTTTATCTAAATTTTGCTAAATAAAAATGCAATTTTCTTCAAAATATCCTTAATTACATCAAAATCAATGACGAATAGAGAACAAGTTAAGGCGCACCTTGGTAGAGCTTGACCCATATATATATACATTTGAATTGTTTCATTCCTCCAGATACTCGGGGATTTTCGTTTGCAAAAGAGTGACCGAAGATCAATTTAATGGTACTGGCTGTTTAATTTATTTTTCTTGTGCGGAAACAAACTGTCATTCAAAATCGCACGCGAAAAAAGGGCAAATTACATCTGCATCAACTCAGATTTTGTTAATGCATGACTATTTCTTCTTCAAAAGCGAAAAAGTTTCAATTTATAGAAATATAGAAGAGAGAAAAGGAGGATTTCAAAATTTTGAATCAAAACACTAAAAAGGGGTTTCTTAAAATTTGGAAGCGACATTTTTTAATGATATTACATAAATATATATTAAGCGAAATATAAAGGCAACGACTCAGTGTTGCCATCACAATAACTGTGCCCAAAACCTGTGAAATTCGTCATTGACCCGTGACCCCTTTTAGAACGTGTTCCGACCTTCTTACTACTGTTAGTTCATTTATTACCCACACTTTGAAAACAATAAATTTACGGTGAAACACAGCAATGTAGAAAACACTTTGAAAAAAAAAACTTTTAAGGAGAAACCTAATAAAACAGAAGACACTGAAAAAAAACAACTTTTAAGGTGAAACGTAACAAAACAGAACACTAAAAAAAACAACAACTGGTATGGTTCTGACTTCCAGGGTTGACCCTGATTTTCTTGAATTTGTGTGGATTTCTATACAATGCTTTAATTTCTATAAATTAATCCAGAACTTGTAAGACACTTGTCCAGAACTTTGGAAAAAAACAACTCTAAGGTGAAACCCAACAAAACAGAAGACACTTTTGAAAAAAAAACTATTAAGGAGAAACGCAACAAAACAGAACACTTTGAAAAAAAAAACTTTTAAAATGAAACGTTTAACTCATTTTTCTCTCAGTGTCTTCACCTTTGTTAGGTTTCACCAAATAAATATTTTGTTTTCAAAGTGTCTTCAGTTATGTTAACTTTCACCTTAAATCTTTTTTCTTATTTTAAGTGTTTTTTTTTTTTAATTCTGTTTTGTTAGGTTTCATCTTAAGTTTGTTTTCAAAATGTTCTGTTTTGTTAACCCCCCCCCCCCAGCCAAGTTTTTATGTTTTTTCAACAGATTTTTTTTAAACTTTTTTTCCATGTCTTAAAATCACATTAAATACACATTTAGCAAAAATAATCACCTGTTATATTTTAAAAGTACAAAATATGGATAATATAAATGTGTGCGTCGTGAGTTTTTCTATTAGAAAAATAATGTATCTAGTGAGGCTTTTTGTTTGCTTAGTTTTTCATTATTGAACAGTAAATTTACAACTTTTTTCACATGTCTTAAAATCACATTAAAAAAACAAACAATTAGCAAAAAAACAGAATGACACTTTTTAATTAAATTTTAAATCACATTCTTGTGCTTACCCCAACCCCTTTGATGATGGTTGTTGGTTCTCATTTCAATGTTTTTACATGAAAAATAACTGAAATTTTATTTCTTTTTCAAGGATTTACCAGTTGGATATGATTTCTACTGTTTGGTATTCATTTCTATGATTTGTTTTCGATTTCTATTGTTGGCCCTGATTTATACAGTCTGGTCTTGATTTTTATGAATATACCCGAATCTTAAGAAAATGGCACTAATTGCTACAGTTTGGTCTTGATTTATATGAAATCCTCAGGATTTCTATGTATTGCTCATGATTTCTAAAGTTTTGCACTGATGTCATCGGTATGGTCTGGATTTTCAGGGTTTACCTTATTTTCATGAATGTGTGGATTTCTATGCAATGCCTATGATTTATATGAATTCATCCACAACTTGTAAGACACTTGTCCAGAACTGGGAAAAAAACATTTAAGGCAAAACCCAACAAAACAGAAGACACTTTTGAAAAAATTATAAGGTGATACCTAACAAAACAGAACACTTTGAAAAAAAACTTTTAAGGTGAAATGTGTGATGAATTTTTACCTTATTTTTTTCAGAGTGTCTTCTGTTTGTTAGGTTTCACCTTAAAAGTTTGTTTTTCAAAGTGTCTTATTCATTGTTGGGTTTCACCTTTAATAAATTGTTTTCAGTGTGTCTTTTGTTATTTTACGTTTCACTTTAAAAGTTTTTTTCGATGTGTTCTGTTTTGTTACGTTTCACCTTAAAAGTTTTTGTTCAAAAGTGTTTTCTATTTTGTTCTGTTTTGTTAAGTTTCACCTTAAAAGTTTTTTTTTAGTGTTCTGTTTTGTTAGGTTTCACCTTAAAAGTTTTTTTCAGTGTTCTGTTTTGTTACGTTTCACCTTAAATGTTTTTTTTTCACAGTGTTCTGCTTTGTTAGGTTTCGCCTTAAAAGTGTTTTTTCACCTTAAATGTTTTTTTCCAGTGTTTTGTTAGGTTTAACCTTAAAAGTTTTTGTTTCGAAGTGTCTTCTGTTATGTTACTTTTCACCTTAATTTTTTTTTTCATAGTATCTTCTGTTTTTAGGTGTCTTTCTTTTCAGTGTCTTCACTTTTGTTTGGTTTCACCTTAAATGTTTTGTTTTCAAAGTGTCTTCAATTATGTTAGCTTTCAGATTAAAATTTTTTTTCTCATCTTAAGTATTTTTTTAATGTTCTGTTTTGTTAAGTTTCAACTTAAGTTTTTTTCAAACACAAATTTCATAAAATCAATGGGGTGTCTTGTTATATGAATGGATATGTGTCTTGTTATAATATTTGTCTTTTTCTATGGATGAAGATGTATCTTTTTGTATGGATGGATATGTGTCCGGTTGTAATATGTGTCTTGTTGTATATATGGATATGTGCCTTGTTGTATGGATGGATATGTGTCTTGCTGTATGGATGGATATGTTTCTTGTTGTAATATGTGTCTTGTTGTATGGATGGATATGTGTCTTGTTGTCTGGACGGATATGTGATTTTTGTAATATGTGTCTTGTTGTATTGATTGATATGTTTCTTGTTGCAATATATGTTTTGTTGTATGGATTGCTATATGTCTTGTTGTAAAATGCGTCTTGTTGTATGGATGGATATGTGTCTTGTTTTATGGATGGATATGTGTCTTGTTGTATGGTGGGAGAGGGCAACGCTTGGAATGGTAGGCCGCTTGTATGGCGGGTCTACTGTCCGCTTGTATGGTTGGGGTACTGTCCGCTTGAAATATAGGCCCTCTTGTATGGTGAGACAGGGCTGCCTTTGTATGGTGGGGTAGGGCTGCGCTTATATGTTGGGGGGATTGTCTACTAGGAATGATAGGCCGCTCGTTTGGTGGGCCTCCCGTATGGTGACCCTCTCGTATGGTGGCGGTACTACCATACCCGTCCCCGTTACTACATTACTACTAATATCGAAGTAAATAAAGTATCAAAGTAAACAACCTATCGAAGTAATAACAAGTATCTTGCATAACTTACTGCCCTTGCCCCGTAAATCAGTAAATCAACTATCAAAGTAAACAAAACATGAAAGTAACAATAAGCAACTTGCCTAATTCATGACCCTTTCCTCGGGGGCTGGGGGGGGGTCAAACCCGAAGGTATAGTTATTTTACCTTTGGACTAATTTGAAGAAAATGGCTATCTCAAAATTTGACTGGATTCTTTTGGGGAGAATCGGTTGGGAGGGGGGGCAGGTTGCCCTTTGATAATTTTCAACTCTTAAAAAAGAACTAGAAGTTTCAATCTCTATTCGAATCAGCCCCCTCCAAAGCTAATACGACCACCACTTCCACAAAAACCTTATATGTTAACAATGGGCAGCTTGCATAAGTCAAAACAGTTGCCCTTTTTCAACCCTTAAGTAATACTTATTTTAATTTTGGACTATTTTGAACAAAATGACTATTTCAAAATTTTAATCACATGCAAGGCGCGTGAAGGGGAGGGGGCTGATTACCCTCTGATCACTTTCAGCTCTTAAAAAGGGAAAAGAAAACTTTGATTTCCAATCGAATATACCACCTCCAAAGTTTATACGACCATGCCTGCCTTAAAAACTTTATATGTTAACGACGGGTAACTAGCATAATTTATAGCCCTTTCCCCAAGGGCTGGACGGGGGGGGGGTTGAGACCAAGAACCATAGTTGTTTGACATTTGGACTATTTTGAAAAAAATCTGAAACTTTAGTCTATTTTTGGCTCGAAAAACAGTCTGCTTGAAAAACGAACGTTCGATATGCTAGCTTACTCTAAAAATAATGAACACATAACAATGTAATGCATAATATATTTTTAATGAAATAATGTCATGTAGAATATTAATACAAAAATATATATTATTATACATTATTAATATCAATGAACAACTTTGGACATTTTGAATCTGTTCCATAAAATGGTTCACTATGTTCTCTCTTGGTACTATAGCTATTGTCTTCTCTTAGTTCGTAATCAGTAGAATAATCATTATTCCATTTTGAATCATACACAATTTTTACTGGTGTGTCATCGACAGGCTCAATATGTTTTTCGTCTTTGGTATTATTTGATTCATTGACTGTTTGATCAATGCCAGTAACGTTTGCTGGTGCTTTGTTTTTCATCGTTTCATCTTTATATTCCGTAGTGATATTTTCTGACAATGCCATTTTTATTTTTCTGACAATTTCACTGTCTATGAACACATTATTTTTACACAGGTAACAGTTTCGGCACGTAAACAAGATATGGTTTACGATATTAGTAGCAGAGTAGGCCTTTCTTTTATTAGCCTTCCGTTGAATGCTAATACCCGAAAGCTGATGATTGGATGTATCCGTAGGTAATGTGTTACCTGCAGCAGTAGCAAGGAGTTGTCCTCTATCATCAACAATTATTTTTATGTTAGCATTCTCTTTGAGTGTAATCATCTCTGGAAATGATAATTTCGCATATCCAGCATTTGTATAATAGAAATTCTTGGGTGCTCCAAAGAAATCTAAACTCTCACTGTCATGACAACGCACGCATATGTTTCCGATAGTGCTACCACTTGTACTTGTTTCATAGTTCAAATACTTCTCCTTGTCGGCATTCAATGCTATAATAACCTTGTTATGTGAACACACTCTATTAAAATGTTCCATCTTCACTTTTTTTTTAAGATATGACTTATGTGTTTATCGTTCCACTGCGTAAAAAATACTGATTTAATACATGCAATAGACTAGGTGGTGTCGATAACCGGTCATAGAATACCAGTGGGAAAGCCAAATCATGTCTCTGACCAATCATAGAGCACAATTGTTAGAACCGTAAGCATATTTTGAAATTTTAAGATATGTACAAAAAGAAAAAAATAAAGAAAGTTGAAAAATTTCGAAGTTTAAAAAAAAAGTTTGTTTTTATGAAAAAAAATTGAATTATTAGTTCAGATTTTACGGATATAGTTTTATTTTTCAATCCAAAAATTGACTTAAGTTTCACATCTGTACCAGAGAATTGTATTTTCCATAATTTTCTTACAAAAAAAACTAGAGTTTACGGTCAAAACCCTTATTAGCTCAGATTTTACGGAAATAGTTTATTTTTATACGTTTCAGACAACACACGCCTATGAGAGACTAATACCCATCCCCCCAAACACTTATCAGCCATTTCATGTTAAAAATGTGGGGGGCTGGGCACGGTTGAAGTTGTTTTCACGTAAAAAAATACCCTCCCCCTCTTCCATGGAAAATTCCCCCCTCAAGACAATCCCATTCCTGTCGACTTTTGGAGGGTGTTTCTTCATTTTTCGATAATCAGGCAATTTTCTCAAACTCATAGCTTTTGACTGGCAACACTAAAGTTAATGAATCCTAAATCTTTGGAAACAGCCTCTATTTCTGCCCGTTTAAGTTTTGATGTTGCTCCTTACTTTCAGTTGAAGAAACTTTTTTATAATTTAATTCCTGATCGCGGGGGGGGGGGGCTGGGCACGGTTGAAGTTGTTTTCACGTAAAAATACCCTCCCCCTGTTCCATGGAAAATTCCCCCCTCAAGACAATCCCATTCCTGTCGACTTTTGGAGGGTGTTTCTCCATTTTTCGATAATCAGGCAATTTTCTCAAACTCATAGCTTTTGACTGGCAACACTAAAGTTAATGAATCCTAAATCTTTGGAAACAGCCTCTATTTTTGCCCGTTTAAGTTTTGATGTTGCTCCTTACTTTCAGTTGAAGAAACTTTTTATAATTTAATTTCTGATCGCGGGGGGCTGGGCACGGTTGAAGTTGTTTCCGGTCAGTTCTTGGTACACAAAACCTTGGGATTTTCACGATCCGTCTTATAAACTAATGTAGTTCACCCATTTTTACCTTTTTAAACCCCCCACCAACAAAAAATTTCCCTCGCACGTGCCTGGTGATGTCAAACCTACACTCCAATTCACAAATTCATTACCCCTTTTTTGCAAATGTCAATCAAACAATTCTGATTGTAGCATCCAATTTTTTAAATAACAAAGCCCGTCTTAAAATATTCTAGCGATATCCATTCGTGTATGTAGGGGAGGCTACCTCCGGTCCATTCTTGGTACACAAAACCTTGGGATTTTCACGATCCGTCTTATAAACTAATGTAGTTCACCCATTTTTGCCTTTTTAAGCCTCCCCCCCCACCAACCGTGCCTGGTGATGTCAAACCTACACTCCAATTCACAAATCCATTACCCCTTTTTTGCAAATGTCAATCAAAGAATTCTGATTGTAGCGTCCAATTTTTTAAATAACAAAGCCCGTCTTCAAATATTCTAGCGATATCCATTCGTGTATGTAGGGGAGGCTACCTCCGGTCCATTCTTGGTACACAAAACCTTGGGATTTTCACGATCCGTCTTATAAACTAATGTAGTTCACCCATTTTTGCCTTTTTAAGCCTCCCCCCCCCCACCAACCGTGCCTGGTGATGTCAAACCTACAATCCAATTCACAAATCCATTACCCCTTTTTTGCAAATGTCAATCAAAGAATTCTGATTGTAGCGTCCAATTTTTTAAATAACAAAGCCCGTCTTAAAATATTCTAGCGATATCCATTCGTGCATGTAGGGGAGGCTACCTCCGGTCCATTCTTGGTACACAAAACCTTGGGATTTTCACGATCCGTCTTATAAACTAATGTAGTTCACCCATTTTTGCCTTTTTAAGCCTCCCCCCCACCAACAAAAAATTTCCCTCGCACGTGCCTGGTGATGTCAAACCTACACTCCAATTCACAAATCCATTACCCCTTTTTTTCAAATGTCAATCAACGAATTCTGATTGTAGCATCCAATTTTTTAAATAAGAAAGCCCGTCTTAAAATATTCTAGCGATATCCATTCATGTATGTAGGGGAGGCTACCTCCGGTCCATTCTTGGTACATAAGACCTTGGGATTTTCACGATCCGTCTTATAAACTAATGAGCTTTTAAAAGATACAAGAACTACTTATTTAACACAAAAATTTCGTTTTAATGGGCACTAAGTAAACACATACATACATACATACACACACACACACACACACACACACACACACACACACAGACACACACACAGACACACACACAGACACACACACAGACACACACACAGACACACACACAGACACACACACAGACACACACACAGACACACACACAGACACACACACAGACACACACACAGACACCACACACAGACACACACACAGACACACACACAGACACACACACAGACACACACACAGACACACACACAGACACACACACAGACACACACACAGACACACACACAGACACACACACAGACACACACACAGACACCACACACAGACACACACACAGACACACACACAGACACACACACAGACACACACACAGACACACACACAGACACACACACACACACACACACACACAGACACACACACAGACACACACACAGACACACACACAGACACACACACAGACACACACACAGACACACACACAGACACACACACAGACACACACACAGACACACACACAGACACACACACAGACACACACACAGACACACACACAGACACACACACAGACACACACACAGACACACACACAGACACACACACAGACACACACACAGCACACACACACAGACACACACACAGACACACACACAGACACACACACAGACACACACACAGACACACACACACGACACACACACAGACACACACACAGACACACACACAGACACACACACAGACACACACACAGACACACACACAGACACACACACAGACACACACACAGACACACACACAGACACACACACAGACACACACACAGACACACACACAGACACACACACAGACACACACACAGACACACACACAGACACACACACACACACACACAGACACACACACAGACACACACACAGACACACACACAGACACACACACAGACACACACACAGACACACACACAGACACACACACAGACACACACACAGACACACACACAGACACACACACAGACACACACACAGACACACACACACGACACACACACAGACACACACACAGACACACACACAGACACACACACAGACACACACACAGACACACACACAGACACACACACAGACACACACACAGACACACACACAGACACACACACAGACACACACACAGACACACACACAGACACACACACAGACACACACACAGACACACACACAGACACACACACAGACACACACACAGACACACACACAGACACACACACAGACACACACACAGACACACACACAGACACACACACAGACACACACACAGACACACACACAGACACACACACAGACACACACACAGACACACACACAGACACACACACAGACACACACACAGACACACACACAGACACACACACAGACACACACACAGACACACACACAGACACACACACAGACACACACACAGACACACACACAGACACACACACAGACACACACACAGACACACACACAGACACACACACAGACACACACACAGACACACACACAGACACACACACAGACACACACACAGACACACACACAGACACACACACAGACACACACACAGACACACACACAGACACACACACAGACACACACACAGACACACACACAGACACACACACAGACACACACACAGACACACACACAGACACACACACAGACACACACACAGACACACACACAGACACACACACAGCACACACACACACGACACACACACAGACACACACACAGACACACACACAGACACACACACAGACACACACACAGACACACACACAGACACACACACAGACACACACACAGACACACACACAGACACACACACAGACACACACACAGACACACACACAGACACACACACAGACACACACACAGACACACACACAGACACACACACAGACACACACACAGACACACACACAGACACACACACAGACACACACACAGACACACACACAGACACACACACAGACACACACACAGACACACACACAGACACACACACAGACACACACACAGACACACACACAGACCACACACAGACACACACACAGACACACACACAGACACACACACAGACACACACACAGACACACACACAGACACACACACAGACACACACACAGACACACACACAGACACACACACAGACACACACACAGACACACACACAGACACACACACAGACACACACACAGACACACACACAGACACACACACAGACACACACACAGACACACACACAGACACACACACAGACACACACACAGACACACACACAGACACACACACAGACACACACACAGACACACACACAGACACACACACAGACACACACACAGACACACACACAGACACACACACAGACACACACACACACACAGACACACACACAGACACACACACAGACACACACACAGACACACACACAGACACACACACAGACACACACACAGACACACACACAGACACAGCACACAGACACACAGACACAGACACAGACACAGACACAGACACAGACACACAGACACAGACACAGACACAGACACAGACACAGACACAGACACAGACACAGACACAGACACAGACACAGACACAGACACAGACACAGACACAGACACAGACACAGACACAGACACAGACACAGACACAGACACAGACACAGACACAGACACAGACACAGACACAGACACAGACACAGACACAGACACAGACACAGACACAGACACAGACACAGACACACACGACACAGACACAGACACAGACACAGACACAGACACAGACACAGACACAGACACAGACACAGACACAGACACAGACACAGACACAGACACAGACACAGACACAGACACAGACACAGACACAGACACAGACACAGACACAGACACAGACACAGACACAGACACAGACACAGACACAGACACAGACACAGACACAGACACAGACACAGACACAGACACAGACACAGACACAGACACAGACACAGACACAGACACAGACACAGACACAGACACAGACACAGACACAGACACAGACACAGACACAGACACAGACACAGACACAGACACAGACACAGACACAGACACAGACACAGACACAGACACAGACACAGACACAGACACAGACACAGACACAGACACAGACACAGACACAGACACAGACACAGACACAGACACAGACACAGACACAGACACAGACACAGACACAGACACAGACACAGACACAGACACAGACACAGACACAGACACAGACACAGACACAGACACAGACACAGACACAGACACAGACACAGACACAGACACAGACACAGACACAGACACAGACACAGACACAGACACAGACACAGACACAGACACAGACACAGACACAGACACAGACACAGACACAGACACAGACACAGACACAGACACAGACACAGACACAGACACAGACACAGACACAGACACAGACACAGACACAGACACAGACACAGACACAGACACAGACACAGACACAGACACAGACACAGACACAGACACAGACACAGACACAGACACAGACACAGACACAGACACAGACACAGACACAGACACAGACACAGACACAGACACAGACACAGACACAGACACAGACACAGACACAGACACAGACACAGACACAGACACAGACACAGACACAGACACAGACACAGACACAGACACAGACACAGACACAGACACAGACACAGACACAGACACAGACACAGACACAGACACAGACACAGACACAGACACAGACACAGACACAGACACAGACACAGACACAGACACAGACACAGACACAGACACAGACACAGACACAGACACAGACACAGACACAGACACAGACACAGACACAGACACAGACACAGACACAGACACAGACACAGACACAGACACAGACACAGACACAGACACAGACACAGACACAGACACAGACACAGACACAGACACAGACACAGACACAGACACAGACACAGACACAGACACAGACACAGACACAGACACAGACACAGACACAGACACAGACACAGACACAGACACAGACACAGACACAGACACAGACACAGACACAGACACAGACACAGACACAGACACAGACACAGACACAGACACAGACACAGACACAGACACAGACACAGACACAGACACAGACACAGACACAGACACAGACACAGACACAGACACAGACACAGACACAGACACAGACACAGACACAGACACAGACACAGACACAGACACAGACACAGACACAGACACAGACACAGACACAGACACAGACACAGACACAGACACAGACACAGACACAGACACAGACACAGACACAGACACAGACACAGACACAGACACAGACACAGACACAGACACAGACACAGACACAGACACAGACACAGACACAGACACAGACACAGACACAGACACAGACACAGACACAGACACAGACACAGACACAGACACAGACACAGACACAGACACAGACACAGACACAGACACAGACACAGACACAGACACAGACACAGACACAGACACAGACACAGACACAGACACAGACACAGACACAGACACAGACACAGACACAGACACAGACACAGACACAGACACAGACACAGACACAGACACAGACACAGACACAGACACAGACACAGACACAGACACAGACACAGACACAGACACAGACACAGACACAGAC